>JABUQX010045918.1:0-15000 GCA_015478945.1 Trachelipus rathkii
CGGACTGATACAGGTGGGAAGGAGGACAAAAACATTCAGAATTCTCAAGTGTAATACATATATGATATATTATTTTATATAGATTAATAAATTTATTATATATATATGTATATATTATTATATATAATATTTATATAATATTGTATATTATATATTACTATATATATATATATTATGTTATATATATATTTTATTATATTATTATATACTTATATTATATATATATATTATAAAATATAGAAGTATATAATTTTATATTAGTATATTGATTATATATATATATTAATGTATATAATATATAGTTATATAAATATATAGTTATTATATATATATAATTATATATATTATATTTATTATATAATATATTATATATATATTATATATAATAATATATATATAGTATAATTAATATATATATATATATAATATATATATATATATATATTATATTATTATATTTATATAATATTTATATATATATGTATGCACACATTGGTTAGATATGAATTAGGTTGTTTGTCTTCTTCGCAGTTATTAGCCCTTAAAGTTCTGCCATCAATTTGGACGCGCGTCTTTCAGTGTTAATTAACGCTTTTAGAAAAGTGCTTGTGCTTTGACTTCTGCAAAGGAGGCATTGTTTTCCCACGTAGAACGACTCTCATCAAGAAAACTATCGCTTATTTTCAAGAGAGGAAACAGATTTTTTGCTTCTGACTGATACGAACGCATCCAAGTTTTTTTTCTAGAATAATGAAAAGATATATAAATAAATTTTCTAAAATAAGAATAATAAATATGTAAATTGATGCAGAACTTTAATGGGCTAATAACTGCGAAGGAAGAACAAAAAGCAATGTCATTTCTACAATGTGTTATACATTATATCTATATATATATATATATAAATAATATAAATATTATTATATATTACTATATATATATATATATATATATATATAATATATATATATATATATATATATGTATATATATAATATATATATATATAATATATTATATTATATTAATATACTATATATATATATAATATTATATTATATATTATATATATATAATATATATATATATATATATGTGGTTAATATACTGCCTCTGGTAGGGTTTGTGTGTTGTTCGGGGTGTGTTCATCTAGTTTGTGCTCTCTTTGCGCAATCGCTCACGGGTTAATATAACATTGTCTTTTGGGAGGAAAATATTTCAGCAGACAAGTAATATTAAGTATACTTTACAAATTAAAGGTATGCGTCATCATTAAAAATAAATTTTCCATTGAAGAACTTAATTTATATATATATATAATATTATATATATATCTTTTATATTAATAATATATAAATATATATATTATATATTAATATATATATATATAATATATATTATTATATAAATATATGTAATATATAGTTATATATATATTATATTATATATATATATTATATATATACTATATATAATTTATTATATATATATAATATTATATATATATATATATATATTATTATATTTATAATATCATTAATATTATATATATAATATATATATATATATATATATTAGGGTTCCTTATATGGTAAAAAAAAATTTAATGATGACGCATACCTCTGATTTTTGCTAATGAATTACTCATGTATGTATATTTTGCTGACTGTCGTGAGGAGTTGGAATCGTGTTGAAAACAGAAGGGAAAGAAAGAAAAGGAAGAATAAGAGCAGATCTAGTGCAGAGATTAAGAGGGTTGAAATTTTCGTTAGGACTATTATCAAAGTTCTAAAAGATTTCTGTTTGAGAAAGAAGGATGTTCCGTATGAGTTAAGGCCAAATTATTATTTGGAAATCCATGCGAACAAATTTAATCAAAATCTAATATATGAAATATTTAAAAATTTCTTTATTGAATCAAAAAAATATAAATTAAAAGCGTGGCTAGATGATAGGAAACTATGGAGTAGCGGTGCACACATGGTAGTTTGTACGGAAAGAGTCAGGTAGAAGAGGAGCAACAAATTTTTATTCCTTTGTAATTTTATCTGAAGTTGATAATTTTGCTCCAATGAAATTACTTCAGACGCCACTTCATTGTCTATTTAAATAAGTAATTTTTAAAAAGACTGAATTAAAAGTATCAAACTGCAGTATAATTATCATGAAACTAAAATGTATTTTGCTGTAATTATAAAATCTGATTTGATTTTATATTTTTTGATTCAATAAAATTTTAATATTTCATATATAGATTTTGATAAATTTGTTCGCTGGTTCTAAATATAATTTGCTTAACTGCAACGGAATCATCTTCTTTCTCAACAGAATCTTAGGAACTTTCTGATAATAGTACGAAATTTAACCTCTTAATCTCTGCAATAGATATTCTCTTTCGTTCTTTTCTTTCTTTCCGCTCTGTGTTCAACAGTCCATGCTACCGAAGTCAGCAATTATACATACATTATGTATTATAGAAAAAATCAGATAGGGTAAGCGTCATCATTAATTTTTTTTTGACCATATAATGGACACCGTAATATATTATATTAATATAGTATAATATATTATATAGTATATATATATATATACTTCTATATATATATATATAATATATATTATAATATTAGAGTTTTTATGTATATATAAGTATATATATATATATAATATTAATATATATATTATATATATATATATATATATATATACTATTACATATATATATATTATATATATATATTATATTAGTTATATATAATTATTATTATATTTATAGTATATAATATATATATAATATATGATATATATATTATATATAATATATATAATATATATTTAGTATAGTATATTAGTAGTTATATATATGGTAAAATTTTTTTTTTAATGAAGAGCGATACCCTTTGAATGGAAGCGGAATACTACTAATATTACTTGTTGTGAAATATTTTCCTCCAAAGACAATGTTAACCCGTGGCGGATCTGTCCTGGATCAAATATTGTTCATTATATATATATTAATATGTATATAATATATATATATATTATATTATATATAATTAGGTAGTATATATATATATGAGACGCTGAGGTGACGAGATAATTGTAGAGTCACTCATGCGGCGTAGGTGCTCACATCGCCGTGAGGATAGGAAGCCGGTATATTGACTGTGGAGCTGATGATCTCGCGTTGTTGGAGGGTCGGACGGCTAAGTACAGTGTGCGTGGGCGTAGGTATTGTTGAACGCTGGTCTATGTAAGCACACGATCACTCTGCAGCGTAGGGTCCTTGCGTCTATGTCGTAGCACTGACTGGATCGAGTAGCGAGTCTCTCCTCATGCAGTGGAATGCACGGCTAGGTATATAGCGTATCAGGTACGATTAAGAGGAGACTCACTTACAGGAGTGCGAGAATTGGCTGAATACATACTCCTGCGGTCACATAGGTTAGCATGTTAAGTGCGGATAGATTACGCGTAGCGAACTACTAGAGATATCTTATTATACCTTATGGACTACCGGCAGGACTCTAGATTATACACTTTATTAATGTCGTGTTATGTTCACAGAGAAATGTACTGATTGGATTGCAGAGATATGTAGGAGGGCTAATAGTGATGGCTCGGATCGTCTAGAGTACGCGGTTTTGGACTCTGAGCGATGTGATAGTTATATTCACGTCGTCACTGCGAAGCAGGGGTCTGTTCAGTGTAAGACTGTATGTGAGGTCAGACGATCTAGTGTGTGGTCGAGTAGGCGCAAAGTGATAGACGCGTGATGGGGGTAGATAGGGATAGGCCGTACTTGTGAGGGCTGTTATGCATTATATGGTGAGAAGGTTCGTTGTTGGCAGTCGTGCACTCTCGAGGTTTTTCCCAGTAGGACGGACTCTCATGAAAGTCTGAACGAGTCGATGAGGAATGGGACAGTTTGCGCATGTGGATGGATCGAAATCACTCGATATGTGGAGTCATCTCATTGGTGTTGGATACAATGTCAGGAATGGGTGACGGCTGTATGAGTATTATGGATAGCAAGCGCGTTCTACCTAGCTCAGCTGTTGACGGAGAAGATATAGAAACGACACAGGGTGTCCGTGTAATAGATGAGTGATGTCGGGTGGACTACGGACTCTCTCTCTAAAGTGATACTGTCTGAGTAGTGGTATGATACAGTATCTCGTCGTCAGGTGTTGGAGGAATGGTAGTAGCGAGGACAGATCTGGACTCGGGGATGGTAGAGATAGGTTCGATGGTCTCGGGTCCGACGTTGCGCACACACAGCGTTGGATCTTGGTGGAGTGAGCAAGATAGACGAAGATAAATCCACAAGTGGGTACGAAATTTTTCAAGCAGACGTTATGAAATTGGTTGTGTCTATTTCTTTACTACTTCAACTTCTCAAAAAGCTAAATCTTGATAGGGCGCTTTTACACAGGCCAAAAAGCATCTAAAGCAAAGGGTCACATAGTGGAAGTCAATAATAACGAACATTTTTCAGTGCTTGATGTCTTTATTGTCAATTCAGTTTAAAATTGAAGGCAAATTACATTTTTAGTGAATAAGATATGGCTGACTCATCGGGCTTGATGCATTGCCCTAGGAGTCCTGTATTTTGTTAGGTTTTTTGACATCATCTCCATATATAAATATTGAAGAATAACTCAATAAGTCTTCAGGGTAAGTGATTTGGCCTCAAGATAGATTTTCTAGTATCGGTCTGAAAAGAACTGTAACATGTCCTACAATGTTTGTCATTAAAATAAGTTTTTTCAATGTCTGATATTTTTGAATCTTCACTTTGATCAAGTTTTTCCAACTATGCTTAAAATTTTTTAAAGAAAGGATGCCGGGTTCTCGTCTACTTGGTGGTATTTAGTTCAATTACATTTTCAGTACAACTCATAAACATGAATGGTCGACACGAAAAAAAGTATCAATTTTATTTGTTTTGATCAAAAGTACAAGCACCAAAATGAATGCGACTGTTAATTAGAAAGCTGCTGTAGACGCAGGATATTATTTGTACTTTTATCCTTCGCAAGTTCAGTATCTCGAACACTGCCTTCAGCTTGCTCGTACAAGAAAGCTGTTTAAGTTTTGGTACCGCAAGGAAGTTTGCTCTCATTTTCCAGAATCTTCTTACGTTTTAAGCAGATAGCATATTTGCCCATCCATCAATTTGGCCATCACGATTTTCGGTACATTACTTTGAAAATCTGCCTTTATATAGCTTCTGCTATTTCTTTCCGTGTCTGCGTTCAAATTTTGCACTTGTTTGATTGAAAATATTCAAGCTAAGTCAATGTTCCACTGTGCTGTGATAAGATAATACGGAGTCTCTAGCGCTTAATGAAATTGACTAAGGCTTGTTAAACTAACTTTTGGTGTAATGTACATTTTTGTAGTAACCTGTTTTCTTATTTAGCGTGATAATATATAGTATATTAGTATATATATATGATATATTATATAACTTAATAATAGTATATAAATATATATATTTAATATAAGTATATATGATATATTATATAATATATTATATATATATAATTATATATAATATATAATTATCATAATTATATATAATATTATATATAATTACAAATAAAAATCACAAGTAAACTTTTTAATATATACTTTCTTACTTTAATATATATATATACTTATATTATATCATAACTATATAGTAGTAATATATTATATTATATTCTATAATATATTAATATTATAATATATATAACATATATAATATATTAATTTTCCTCACCTTTCTCACCATCCATCTTGTTAGGTAGAGTCCTGTCAAGTGTTCTCCCTCTCAGAAATTCTCAGACGTCCCGGTCTTAAATAGTGCCGTCTTTACCACAAT
This sequence comes from Trachelipus rathkii, assembly GCA_015478945.1. NCBI lineage: Eukaryota > Metazoa > Arthropoda > Malacostraca > Isopoda > Trachelipodidae > Trachelipus > Trachelipus rathkii. The sequence continues at coordinate 5,870 of JABUQX010045918.1, forward strand.
TTCTCCATCGTTATCCCCCTCGACGTAATTGCTCTCACATTTAGCATCCTTCTCTTTTTCTTGGTCTTCACTGGGTCTGCGTCCGATAGGTCTCCAATTAAGTGTCTTCGGGGTAATCTAAAGTCCTTCCATAATCTTCTGCAATGACCGACATTCAGCTGGTTTCTTTCGCATTCATATTGGGCGGACTTACGAGCTCTGCTCTTACTTGCTTCACTCTAACTCTAGTCCTCAGCGTTACTCCTCTTATTATCTTAACAATCGCGATTTCCGCAGCTTTCTATTTTAATCTCTCTGCATCGTGTAAGTACTATACACATTACCGTGCACCCGTATAGTAATTATTGGTCGTTAGGATGGTTGTTATATATATAGTCACTTTTACCTTACATTAGGGACACTCCCTCTCTGCATTCATCAATGTGGTAAACATTCCTAAACATTCTTTGAATTTTTGTTATTTCTTTCCTCAGTTGAATCGTTATCCTCCTTTTCTCATTGTATTACTCAGACTATTTGAGTCTGCTGTCTGTTTTTAACTGATGTTACCTTCATCATATCTCCGCGTGTTCTCCCTGTCTACGATATCCGCAGGGAAAGTCTCAACACCACGCCCCCTGCTTGTAGGTATTTCCAGTTTCGGAAAATCATCATAATACCTTCCAAGAAATTCAACAGCAGCATGGTATTCGTGTTGTTCCTTTGTCACCACAGCCGCGTCGTCACGTGATACAAAGGTGTACTCCACTAGTCCTCATCTGTACCAGTACATCCTCTTCAAGCAGGCTTGTCCAGATATAATGGCATAAAAAGGTGACAGGGGACAACACATGGCCATCTGCCTTACTCAGTTCTTTCGTTTTAAACCAATTTTCCCTTCCCATCTATCGTCTACCGTTGTTTATGGGTTTTAATACATATTCCATTATGTACATTATCAGCTTCTTATTTATTCAATAATGACGGGTCTTCCATCACTCCCAAACTCTCGTCTTTGTATAGCTATCAGAAAGACTTCTGCTAGATCTATAATGCGATATATTCTACTATTCTCAAGTGGATCTATGTCTTGCTCTCACTATCATTTTTAAGAGAGGAATATAGGTCATACACTTCTATTTGCCTGAATCCATGTTGCCACCTCCAATCTTTCCCTCTAATTCGCTCCGAAGTCTTTTCTCTATTATCCTCTGTATATTTTATAATGTCACTCAAACAGGCAACCTTATTTCCTCTGTGAATTCGGCATCTCTTCTATCTCTTTTTTGTATGTTATTGAAATAATACAATTTATAAGTTCTGTCATCCCATGCACCATACCCTTCTCCTGTTTTGAAATAATTCATTTTTCCTCCAATTCTGACGGTATGTTCTCTCTCTCGTCCATATACATTTATAGTTCTGTATCACTGTCACCATAACCTTCTCCTTTTTGACAAATTCATTATTTAGTGTCATCGTACTCCTGGGTCTTACCATTCTTTAGGGTCTTATAGCTTGTCTCACACTTCTCGCCATGTATTCGGTATTCAAGTCCATCCTGTTTCGTCTTCCATTTTTGGTGGGTTTTATCCTCTCTCATATTTCCTCAAATACGTCCCCAAATTAATAATTCATTCCAAAATATTCTGTTCATATCTCCCGACCTTTTCATATCCATTGGTTTTTTAATCTTTTGTTAAATATTCACATTCGTGTATACGCGCACTATCTACATATGTTGTTCTAATCTCTAGCCATTCCAAAATATGTCAATTCCTAGTGCTCCTCTGTCTTTCCTCCAATTCTCCGTCTATTCTTCCCATGGATAAAGCTCGGTTTCGTCTTTTTAGCTATTTCTGCTTGTATTTCTTGCCAGAACATAAGCTTGTCTATTTTCCTCTGTCCTTGTCTTCCATAAACGGTATTTCTTGTTTTTTCTTTAAAGACTAGTGTTGGATATTATAAACAGATGATAGGCCGGGATATTTGGGTAGAAGGAGAGGGCACGACGAGATTGACGTGCTCGTCGGTGAGATCGAGGTTCCGAGAGGCACATTGCGTATAGCGGCGAAGAGTGCAAGAGTGTGGGTATGCAAGAGGGGAGGATGTAAAGGTGGACGGAGACCGAAAACGCAGCGAGTAGGGGGTGGAGTCGTAAGTGTCGTCTATGAGGAGGTAGGAGGGGTGGAGCGTTCTCTACCGGCGCCCGTTACGCGCTTCGGCCGCCGCACCGACTACTGTACGCTTTTGACTTCCTGCATTTCCCAACCAACACGGTCTTTTTTCCTTTTCCCACTAAACTACTTATCTTTTTTGTTCCAATCACATCTCGTGACCTGCTCCACATCTTCTCTGAAATCTTTCCACCCTTCCTCTACTCGTTCCACAGTTCCTGAGATTTCTTTCATATGTTTCTTACTATTTGTTGTTGAACATCTTCTCTGTGTTTACATCTTTTTCAATTTTTCAAAACAGTATGTCGTTTCTCTTGGTTACTTATCTTTCGGCTTCTTCTTCCTTTGTCTCCATCTTATCTTCTCCACCACAAGTCTTGGTCCAAATCAGAGACACTGATGGTATGCTTTTAATATCCATGAACACCCTCTTATCATCCATTACATATCATTAGGTCTATCATAGATTTTTCAGTGCATTCCTGGTTTTCTGAATTTCACCGGAACCATGTCTACTTTTTACTCTCCCAATGTTTAAAAAAAGGTGTTCATGATCGATGCACCATTTCTTATGGCATAGTCCACTAGTCTCTCTCCCACTATAATTCTTGCTCCTATTCCCAATGGTCTCACAGCAGCTTCCTCCCCTTCTCTCCTCACTTCTACATGATCATTCATATCTCCCATAATTACTATATGTCCTCCTCTCCTTCCATCATATACATACTGCAGGGCCTCCATAAACTTATCGTTCTCCCCGCAGAGGTCTTCCTGGATTGCGGCGTGCATTAGACTGTATAATATCATTTTGACTCTCGCATACTGTAAGTCACAGCCTATTTCTTTTTCGTTTCTAATACCGTTTTTCTATTAATCTTTTTACATGTTTATTGGTGTATAACAATCGCTACACGACCAGTGTTCTATCCTTCTCTTCCCCTCTGACCCTTATACAAACTATCGAATAAATCATTGTGTGTAAATTCTTCAACTCCTCACCTCGCAAACGCCCAAGATATCCAGACCTCTCTCCATCATCAGCTCTACAGCTTCCTCCTCTTTCAGAGAAGGTGCTCGCGTTTATTGAAGTTGTTGTAGTGATAGTCCTTTTTCCGTAGTCCTTGAACTCGCCGAGTCGGGTACCGAGAAGTGTCTGTCCGTTATTCCGAAGCACAACAAAGGTTTCACGAGTCTTAAGGTTGTTTTTATGCCTGCCGATCGGCTTGCTGAGGCTGTCGCAGCAACCCTTTTTTATCCGGACTGGGACCGGCATAGGGATTTGATCCTGTGGTAGGAGTTTTATATATGAATATATATAATATTATTCTTATTATGAAGTATAGTATGAGTTATCTTTATATATAGTATATATATATATATAGGCGTATGTAATATATATATATAATATATAATATCTACTATATAATAATTACTATATTATATAGTTTATTAGTAGTTAAAAAGTCAATTTTCAATGGTGGAATATAATTTTTTTTCTTTTTTTTTTTTCGTCAACTGTTGAGAACTTAAGTTACAATATGGAACATTTATTTATCCAATATTGAAGAACATTCTAACTCGCTGAAAAGCTATACATGCTCATTAAAAAGTTAAATAAATAAAAAACAAAATAAATTATCATATCTTATTTTATTCCCCATTGATTATGTTGCCCAAAATCATCTATTTGTAAATCTTGAATAAATTTTCAATTTTTCCATCGATTTGGTCGTCGGGCTTTCTTTGTTCAAACACCGAAAATTTTAAATATCGGACGGAGTCAGCTGGCGAAATCAAATTTCCTTTTCGAAATCGCAAACCCTATTGGTCTAGTCAGTGCTCAGATAGTAAATGCGATTGCGGCGTGGTTTACCTTCTGGCACGGTGTCTCAGACGCCGTGCACATGAGATCTTTTTATTATTGCAAGTATCGTCGTAGATGTTTCGATTATGTTCGATACACGTGATCGCTAGCACATGTTACTTAGAATACGATCAAGAGGTCTCTGGATAGTGGACCATCATACGTAATGGCTTTGATTGGGGAGATCCGCCTCTACAGCTGGATGAAGCCATTCTACACAGATGGCGCCGATATGAAACGCATCGCGAGTATGTGGGGCTACTTGTACGACGCTTGTATCGACAAGAGTTCAGAGTGTGGTGAGAGGGTTACGATACCTAGGGCAGTGTTTTAAGCTATGATCATCATTGAATCTTAGCCGTTCTATATAGTACTGATCACAGGATGTAGGTATGATGTATCTAATCAGTATCTAGTCATCACTCGTACATTGCAATGACGTGTGTTAGATTACTCGTGTGGAGCGAAGCGACAGCGAGAATCCTCTTATGCTACCACTACAGGGCATTTAGCGTGTTACGAAGTTTGCATCAGTATAGGAACTATCATGTTCGGTTAGTGCCGGTGAATTGTTCAGGGTTTCTTAAGTCATAAACCCAAGTATAAACAAGTTTCATAAACTCTTTGCTGTTTTGGGAATGGACTGTGCTAACAAATTCATAGACTTGTTTAAACCTTAAATTTGAAACAAAAAAGGTAAACACAGATAATAAATTAAATGTGAAACATTACATAAGTTGGAGAAGAAAACTAAAAGTTTTGTGCCTACAGCAAGCTTTGTTCCTTGATATATATAAATCTCTCTCGTCTCTGTCTATCTCTTTTCTCTCTCTATCTTCTCTCTTCGTCTCTCTCGCTCTCTCTCTCTCTTTCTCTCTCCTTCAATCTTTAAGCTATCTTTAGTACTATTTATAAGTTATTTTTTTATATTAAATTACATGAAATATCAATCGAAATACTACTGATACTACTACTCTACTACTATAACTATAATAATAATAATAATAATAATAATATATTAAAAATAAAATTATTAATGAATAATAATAATAACAATAATAGAAATAATATTAATATAAAAATAAAAATATAATGAAATAATTAATTATAATAAATAATAAATAATATTATATAAATAAATTCACTTGTTTATAGAGATATTTTGTCAGAAAAAAAATGTTTTTTAATGCATTTAACCTGAATTTCTATAGGCGGTGTTGCTGGGTGCATCTTCAAAACATTTTATGAAATCGCCTCGATATCCTCGAAACCCTGATAATAATAGCTCACTTTCATTTCAATAAAATTGCTACATCAGGTTATTTCTAATTCATCTCTTGGGAAAAATTTTGGTAAGAGAAAAGATGCGAATTAGTAAATAGATAAAAAATTAGGATTAAATATGGGATTAATTAATAATTATTTTAATAGCAGCAACATGATTTGAATTGTTTCTGTGTTATAATTACTTCAGTATAAGTTCTGAATGTCACGTCTTATTTAGTTCATTATATATAATATTTATATAATATCTATTATTAATATTATATACTATTATATATTATTATATATAATTAGTATTATATATTATATAATATAAGTATAAGTATAATTATATAATATCTAGATATTATATGAATATAAATAATATAGTATACATATATTATATTATTGATATATATTATATTAGATATTAGAAATATAAAATGTCTGATAAATACAAGCACAGGGATTCGATAATCTACTAGTGATATATATATATAATATAAGCATATATTATATTAATAATATATAATAATATATACGTGAGAAGGGTGATTTATTATATATTATATATATAGTATATATATATATTATGTGTGGTAATTATAATATATGATATATAATAGTATTATTAAGTACTCATTTTATAACTATAATCGTATATATATATCTTAAGTAATATATATATATATAGTTAAATATTTTATATATATATTATATAATATACTATTATATATATTATATATATATTATATATATATATAGGTATATATAATATTATTTAGATATATATAAATATGATATATTCAATTTTTTTTTAAATTTTGTTTATCATTTACGGATAAGATGGAAGTAATTCACGGAAATTAAGATTTATTTTTAATTATAAATTCTGTATATAAATATAAACAATTTGTCCATATTATTCAAAACTTTTATATATGATATATTATTATAAATTTATTAATGTATATTTTAGTAATATTATATATTATATATATATATATATATATCACTATTTATATATAATATTATAATATATCATATAGATAATATAATAATATATATTATAATATATATATTATTAATAGACCATTTGGTAAACCACATTCTACAAAGATAATGTTTATGGTATGTAAAGTTGGTTAAATAGAGAGATAAATAGCTGGGAACTCTTAATGCTTTTTTAAATTTGAAATAAACACAAGAAATATTATAGAAATTAAAAAAAGAAATAGATTTTTTTTTGTTTTTTTGTGCTTCACTTAGACATTTATAGAAATAATAAATAGGCTTAAAAGCTTTTTTATTAGTATAACTTTTATTGTATTTGATTGTTTCCCTAGATCCCCCCCTTTTTTTGCCAGAGCGTCATATATATATATATATATATTTAATTTAGTAATAATATATTTATTTATATTATCGTATATATATTTAGTATATATTATATATCATATAGTATATATATATTGTATAAGTATTAAATTATTAATTTATTAATATTTATTATAATATATATGTACCGAGAGTGGGATGAATTTAAGGCAAGGGTTTTTTATTTTTTCATTTTTTATTTATTATTCTTTTCACGTGAAATTTAAAAAAATAAATATTATTTCCTCAAATTTATTTTTATTATGCTTTCGTAGAGCCGCTGGGTGAGCAGAGGGGGGACGTTTTCATGACACCTACTCACGGAGGGGATGGTACGGAGGAAACCCGCCCGGAACATGACAATAGACCAAAGGAGCGGGGGTTCCGGAGACCATCCGAGGGGGGGGAAATTAGTCCACCCGTCGCCCGACCCGGGAGGCGAGATGCCGACTCTGCCTCTGTTGGCGCGGTTGATTACCAGCTATGGTATTGCCTCCTTTTAGTTTAAAAAAGAAATAAAAAGAATTTAATCTTCACATGCTGGTTCAAAAGTTCTGGTATTCAGCTTTAACGCTAAGGATACATAGGGTAATCCGAAAGATGGGCAGGAGTCGGGTCTATCGGGTCCCGGTGTATGAGTTGGGGATTCATCCCCCGCCCTCTGTCCCCGTCGGCTCGAGCCCCCTAAATGGGGGAAATATTTTTAAATATTTTCGAATGAAAATACAGCAAAAAAGAAAAAAAAAAAAAAAAAAAAAGTTTAAATCATAAGACCCTTAGAATTTATCCGCGCTGATAGTCAAATATTAATTTGTGTTTTACTGTTATGGAGCTGCCGGGTTCTAGTTCATAGGACCGGTTTGCTAGCCCTGTCAATCTATATATATTATTATTATATAGTACAGATAAGGTTATATTAATATATATATATAATATAATATTTAGTATATGATATATATATAAGTATACTTATATTTATGATATATAGTTAATATAATATTATATAGTTATATATGATATATATTTTATAAATATATATTATATAATAATATATTATTTCTTTATATATATATAATATATATATTATATATATTATATATATATATATATATATATATATATTTATATATATATATAATATTATATTATTATATTTATATATTATATATATTAATATTATATATATGTATATGTAGTATACTAAGTGACGGTAGTTGTTATAGATATATATATATATATATAGGTTCAACTCATTTGTGGAGGCTAGGAAACAGCGCACAAATAGTAAGCACTAATTAAGTCGAGGTCTATGTGAAGGGAGCATAAAAATTAAAATAAATAGGTATTTAAAAATATCTAATCAATTTGAAGCTCAAAAAAGGAAAAAATGTAAGTTCTTTTTATAGCAACTGATATATAAATTTTATACATTTTTTTCTTTACCTAAAATACAAAATTACCTAACATTCCAATTCTATTTTTTTTATTATGGTTTCTAAGGTCCTATATATTATGGTATATTATATATAGTATATTTATAATTATATAAAAGTGTTATAATAATATAACTATATATATATGTTTATTATTATATATAGTATATATAATATATACTATATATTATCTATTTTATATATGATACCAACAGAGGTGGGCAAAATCGTTACTTATCCGTTACTGTCGTGTATAACGAATAGTTTTTTTAGTAACGGAGTAAGGACGCGTTACTTTTCATTTTATGTAAGTCCGAATAATTCGTTATTTTTTATTTTCCTCCGTTACTTTTAGTTCGTTACATTTTGTTCGACTTTCTTTGAATGTGATAGCCAATTGAGAGCCACGTGTACAAAAAATTCTTAAAACCTTTTATTAATAAAATATATATAAAGTAATTATAAATATATTATATATAATGATTATGTATATATATATATATGTAAATTATAAAGCATAATATATATATATTTTAGTATATAGTTCCACAGGTATACGTTCTGCTGCAAATAGAGATACCTTTCAGGTTCATCTTTTTAGATATTGAGGAGACATTACAATTAGAAGAAAATTGACCATTTAGATATAGTAATGAAGGTTGATACCTATCAACTCAGAGAAACTTGAAAATTCCGCAGATGTCATGCACTTTGAAATCTCAAATGATATATGATCGCTTTTTCATTTTATCAAGAATCTTTAGAAGTTCTTGATTCCAGATTGAAATAAAAAAATCTTATATAAGTTGATCTTATGTTTTCAGAGGATTCACTTTTCTTCCTATTAAAGTTACAGAAAACGAAAGTGGTTGCCATAGGTTTCTGAGGACGACTCAGTTCCAGACTGTTGAACTATTGTTTTGGGATCAAGCAGTCTTCACTCCTTTTCAACTATTCCAAAAAGGTCTTTAAAACATTTTTATCTGTATGAGAGAAATAAGAAAGTCTCGCCTTCATTAACTCTTGCAACTCTGACAG
>JABUQX010045918.1:20000-27500 GCA_015478945.1 Trachelipus rathkii
ATATCTTGATATACAAGCCCTATTGATTGTATTGTAGAGCTTTGCATTCTCTATTATAATAATAATATTATGCTTATTCACAATGTCTTAAAGGCTAATGACATGAAAAGTATATATTATTTCACTATCGCTCTTTAAATATCATTATTTTCGAATACACAAAGTGATAAACCTGAAATATTGTGTATTATAATGATATATATATACCTGTTTATAGAAGTGGTTGATTCGTTTGCTCTCGTCTAGTTAGCGGCGAGCGCGGGAAGATATAGACAATTTATGGTGTATAGATTGAATTTAAAGGTTGAATTATATTTGGATTGTTGGGTAGGGTTTGCTACTTCATCTATTTAAAGAAAACATGAATCTAATGATATGAATATTAATATTTAACCTTTAGAGAATTTCCCCTCTTGAATAGGGCTTATATGCCCGTGATAGTGTGTGATAAACTATTTTCTAGAAAAAAAAAATAAAATAAAATAAACAGATATCTCAGTAATTTTATAGATATATTATGTGAGTCACTTAAGTTATTTAATATAAGCAATAATTAATTAATTATGATTAAGTTATTGATGAGGGTAAATTCGTCCAATATTTCAGTCTTATTTAAATCAATTTAAATTGATTTATTATATTTAATTTAATATATTATGAGTTTCTCAATGAATAATTAAAGGATTAGTTTATGCAGATATGAGGTTGATGTGAAAATGGTAATGAATTTCTTATGTATAAAACACACTCTCTCTTTGATATAATAGATATATAATTTATGCTCCATGACATGTGAAAATACAAAAATATATAGGCATATTTCCTGTTTTCAATTCTAAAATACAACATGAATAGATATCTCTTCTCTAATATGAGTTTAAGAATCGAAGCCATAATATCTTTGTGATCTTCTCTTCTACAAAAAAAAATGTTTACGGTGACCACTCAAAAAGGTAGCTGAAACAACATTTTTTGTTATTGATCTGACAATCGTATAGAGCAACCAGTCCCGTGAATTTCTATCTAACGAACTCTCTGTCAGCCCTCGTTCTTATAGAGATTCCATGTCTTCCCATCTCGGGATACTGGTAAATTGTCCAGGACGTGCGAGAATAATCTCTCGGTATTAATAACTTAAAAGCAATGGAACAATCCAAAGGGAGTGCACTTTGCGCGCGCGACTAAGAAGCGATTCTATATATGTGTGATGAGATCCCCCACCTGTTCAATTAAGGTGAGCTATCCATATATATATTATAAATATATTATACTAATATTATATATATATAATATATATATATTATATATATATACTATATATATATAATAATTTATATATATAATATATATATTATTATATATTAATATTTAATATATTATATATATAATATAATATTAATATATATATATATATTAATATTAATATATAAATATACTATATAGTATATAATATATTATATATTATATATATATATTTAAGTATAAATATATATATTAATATATAATATATGTATATCATTATATTTTATATATATATATATATATTATTATTAATATAATATATATATATATTATATATATATATTAATATATATATTATATATAATATATAATATATATATAATATATATATTATATATATATAATTATATATATTAATATAATATTTATATCAGTATTAATATATATTAATATATATTAAAATATATATATAATATATATATATATTATAATATTAATATATATATTTTATTATAATATATATATAGTATATATATATAACTCAATTACGCATCCGCATCTGACGATTGTTTATAAAATCAAACATCCGCATCGACATATGACGGATGGGCCGAAAAAAGTAAATTGATCATCTGCAGCATTCCTATATTATATATATCATCCTTATGTTTAGATTTACCTATTTTATTTAACTTTTTAAATATTCCAGACACGAAATTGCTTCTTTATTTATGCAATATAATCAATTCATAAAACTCACCTAAAAATAATAATAATTTACAGTGTATAGATATATATTGAAAATAAGTGAAACTCATACTATGCAATTTCATTATTGATATTAAAAAAATAAGAGAAGGTGAAAATCAACAATATTTACACAACTCAGTACGTGATTTATAATGACGAAACCAACATTCACTAAGGTGAGATAACAACTAAATTCAATTTCGATTTTAATCACCTAATTGGTTTAAATAAAATTATTTATACTTTTAAAACGTTTTTTCGATATACGAGTCATATATTTATATAATATCAATACTATCATTAATTTAATAACTATTTCGAAATAATGATTATTTGTGAACTTTTACCTCATTATAAAAGTAGTCAGTCAATTTCTAAAGAATGGATTCCCATAGGTTATTTATCTATATGACAGCGTATATCATGGAAACAGCTTTCGTTTAACTATTTTTAGAGGAATTATACCTGTACACTCTAAATATTAACTCATAGGTTATACCTAAAAAATATCTGTTTAAATTAGATAAATTTATACCTTTTATTAATGGGGAGTAAGTGAGTTTTGTGATAAATTGAATACAAATTTAATTAATAAATATTTAAATATCATAAATTATCTCCCTAAGTTCAACTTCAGTGATACATAGTCACTTTTTTTACAAATGTAAAAATTAAAATTGGAAATTATATCTCATATCAAAGTTAAGATAAATAACTTTCCTTTTAACTCATTAAATTATTCTAATCCAAGTGATATACGAATACAAAGTGCCTATATAGGTGATTAGAGTGGTGATATATAGCCACCTACATTAGGAAAGGCGTTATCATTCAGTATAGTCTTCTCATTAATTCGCATAAGCTTCATTAAAAAAATGATACTACTCCTATATAGTAATCTCTATAGGAACATTTGCTATATATATAACTCATATCATACTCCCATTCAATATTCTGCGATGTAAGTTCTCATTTCTTTATACTAAAATAAATATAATATACCTATGCAGAATTTTATTAATTTAAATTATTTTATGAATCATTTTATCAAGTATTTTGTTTTAATTTCAATTATGATCCGCATACTTAATTTTTGGCTACAGAAGCTTCACACTCATAAATGTAAAAATATTTACCAACTAAATTATATTTATATATATATAGGAAGAAAGATGGTGAGACATTATAAAAGAAAGAGTGAAAACAACTAAACTATTATATTGGCAATAATTAATATTATTTCATTAATACTTGGTATTATATTTATTTAATAAAAATAACTTTTATGTAATTTTTTATAAGGTAATATTTTATATTATATTTATAATATATTATTATTATATTAATTGTATTTCGCATATAAGAGTACCAACCTTGTAATAATAGTGGGATTAAAGTTTTAATTCAACTCCCCGAATACTAATTCGATAATATATAATAAAATGTTTAGGATTTGTTATTTGGTCATTTTAGCCCCCATTATATATTAATATTATATATAATACATATATATATTATATATATTATATATTATATATATATTAATATATATTATTAATTAATATATATATATATATCATATAATATATTTAGATATATTACTTATATTAATTATATATTATATATAGTATATATATACTATTATTAATATATATATATTAATATATATATATATTATATATAATATATACATATACATTTATACATATATAGTATATATATAATATATATATAATAATATATATATATATATATACTAAATATATTTTATATATGATATAACTATATGCATTATAGTATATAATATATATATATATATATATTAATATATATATAATATATATAATTAATATATATATATATACCATAGTACTATATTATATATATATTATATACTGTATATATATATATGATTTATATATATAATTATAATATATTATATATATTATATATAATATATAGTTATATTTATAATATATATATATATATTATTAATATTATATAATATATAATATTATATATTATATATTATTATATATATAATATATATATATATATTATACATATTATTAATAATTAATATATATATTATATAATATATTATATTATATATATATATATTATATATATATATATATATTATGTATATTATATATATATTATTATATAGTATATATATATTAATTATTATATAATATATATACCCCTATATATATAATTATAATATATTATTAATATAATATATATAATATTAATATAAATATATATTTAATATTAATATATAATATATAGTTATATATATATATATTAATATATAATATATATATTATATATACTATATTAATATATATATATATAATTATATTATTAGTATATATATATACTATTAAATTATATATACTATATATTAATATATACATATATATATATATATTATATATATATATATAGTATATATATTTAACTGTATATTTATATTAATATATTATATATATAGTATATATAAAATATATAATTTATATAAATATATATATATTATATATATATAATATATATATATATAATATTAATATTAATATTATATATTATATATTAATATAATCTATATATTAATATATATAATATTATATAACATTATATAGTATATATATATACTATAATTAATATATATATATATATTTATAATATAATATTTAATATCTCCGTCTATATATATATATATATCATATATATATATATATATATAGTATATTATACTATAGGTAACATTAAATATTCATATACTAATAATCTTCTAGTGAATTTGTACTAATAAGAGTGTATCCTCTTAACTTATTATCCCAGTGGATTAGTGTGGTGTGAGTGTGTGAGTAACTATATATATATCGTATAATATTATATTATATATATATATTCGAGGACATAAAACATAATTATATAAATATATTAATATATATATACCATATTTATATATTTTTTTTTAATATATGTTATATATAATATATATAATATACTAATTACTAATATATATACTACTAGTATCTATATAGCATTAATTATTATATATATATACATATATATATATATATATTATGTATATATATATAATATTTATATATATTTAATAATAATATATTATATAATTAATAATATATTATATTAATATATATATATATTATTATATTTAATATATATATATATATTAATTATATATATATATAATATATATATATATATTTAATATTTATAATATATTATAATAATATATAATAAATAATATATTAATATATATATAAATAACATATTATAGTATATATATTATTATATAATATATATATATAATATATTAATATATAATTATATTATATATATATATATATAATATATATTTAATATATTATATATTAATATATATGAAAATATAAATGTTGATGTATGTGTTAGTAGTGTATGTGTGTTGTGTGTGTAATGTCTCTTGTCAGATATGGAATAAATAGGCTTAAATAACATCCACCATAGTAACCTTTGCAAATAAAATTAAATGATACATATAATTATAATACTTTATAATGATATCCAAACTCAATTGTCCGTAGATATTACTACCAATCACATACTTTATATATAGATTGTAAGTAGATTTATTATTCCAAATATATTAGTGGTGTTGTGAGTGGAAAACAAGGAGAGTCTTCTAAACATTATAATACCGATATAGGTAATAAATGATAAGAATTGACATCAGTGGCTATAATTCTGGTATAGTTTAAGGAATTTGAATAGCGTATTAGTAACGTAGGATATGAAATGATATATGTGGAAAGCACTTGTGATGATTATAAGGAATACACTCATTACTTAATATAAATTAGAAGAGGAATAATGGAGAGATGTTACGTGTAGTAAATACTCAGATAGTATATTTGTGAAATTAAAGGTTTAGTTGAAATAACAGTAATTCAGATATAAGGTAGATACAGTAATAATGGTGAGACTGTGATAAGGCAGTGTGAAGGGTGAAGTGTAGTTATATAATATGGATTTGAGTTAGGTAAATATAATAATGAATCATGGTATTTACCCTTCCTATAGAAATAGATAATATATATATAGGTAAGACCCACCCCAGACCTGGCTGACGCATAAATTTATTATAATATATGCGAAGTGTTATATATATAGGTTATAAAATTCTAATAGTAATAAGAGCAAGTGACATAATCTGAGGGCTGTGTGAATGAAATCTGTAAGCGACTTAATACTCAATATTAATTGTAGTGACATAGTTTATAAATAAGGAACTTTATATTTGATCCTCCACAGAAATAAGATTAATCTATTTGAAATATAGGAAAAATAGCTCCTCAAAAAAATAATATAAATTGATTAGAGACAGCGGATAAAGATTTGATAGACTACTATGTTTATTGTAGAGCTATATTATAATGAAGATGTAGTTATTAATATAACTGATAAATTGTTTATAGATATTATGATATGAAGGAACCGGATAGTATGTTTAAACGTATTTGTAATACGACTATGTTACACTCAAGTTCCAATAGATAATATTACTAGTTAAACTTTAGGGTCAGCTGCTCTACATTAATCATTTATCTTGTAGATTTATAGAGCGGGAATTCTATTTTATCTAGATAATAATAAATATAATAATAAAAAATAAATGTAATGGGTAGTAATTTACGGCTTAGATCATTAAAAAGTGTTATATGAAAGTGAAGATGAAATAGCTTTAAATGTAGTGATAAAAATATTGGAAGGTATATATATATTAAGACATATCTTTGAAGAGATAAATGGAAAGCTGTGCTAATATTACAGCAGTGATTTTAGCATTTTGCAGTAGATACGTATTATAAATGGAAATCACAAAGGAGGATTACTATTATATGGGAGTAAGTATAATAAATAATATGATAGATATTATAGAGAAGTGATAGAGGTGGAGTTAGGTATATAAATAAAATTTAAGTTTATTTGTGCCATATTATAAATCCTATCAAAAAGCTTATTCCATATATATTTAGGTATACAGAGCTAATAAAACATAAAATGCCTAAATAAATATTCATATATCGTAAGGTATTGAAAGAAGGGCACCAAAAATTTTTTCCTCTTATACATGAAATTAAGATTATAATGAAAAAATACTATTTAGGTCTTTGAAAGAAAAAAAAAGATAGAGTCATTTATAAATCTCTATAGATTAGTGTATAATTAGATAAGCTATACTGATGTTTGGTTCCTACCATATTGGGTATATAGGCTTCAATTTTTCATCAGCTAGATATTAAGGCTAAATCATAAATATAGTTGACTAAACTCAGAGAAGTAAATAGTTTACAATAATAAGTTAGGGTGAAAACTATAGTGAATAATACAATCATATTGAGAAAAACATAGCTATTTACCTTCTATTATATATATATAGGTATATATTAAAATATTTATATGAGATGTGAGTAGAAATCACTAATATTTTAAAGA
>JABUQX010045919.1:0-21389 GCA_015478945.1 Trachelipus rathkii
AATCGATTTTTTTCCGATTATTTCACTTCAATAGCGCGAAGAAGGTTGCCAATAAGCTTTTCTTTTGTTTGTTTAATTGATGCCCTTAGACTAACACAAATTAAGGACACAGACATGTTAAACTCTAAAATCCTCTAAAGTACTGTTTGACAGGCAATTTCTTAGTAAGAGGCAATAAAAAGTACTTGAACGTAAAACGTACTAAAAGGTTGCTAGGATGTATAAATTGTTTCCAAAAATATTTTATATTAAAGAATTAGTGAAGCAAATTAATATTAAAAATATGTTTCCTGCTTTATAAAAGATTTATAAAATAAAGGAAAAGCCTCACTCTATACATAGCTTTATATTCAAGTATTTTAAAAAATTACAAATGTTATTTAATTAATTTCTAGTGACGTAATAATTATTGCTGTTAAATGTTTTCAGATAACTAATTTTATTTATTATTATTATTATTAATATTATTATTTATTATTATTCATTATTATTATTATTTATATTCTATATTATTATTATTATTATTATGATTATTATATTATATATTATTATTATTATTATGTTAAACTAAAGAAGTGTACCCGCAGTGATATCTCGAACAGATCAGATACGAAGGAAAAACTGATACATTAGTATGGAATCAGCGTATGAAATTTGTACTGGAAAGATAAAAAAAAATTTTTAATTGTTTTTTTTTAATATTTATTTTTATATCCAGAAACACTAACGATAAGGTACAAGAAAACGTTAATAACATATTTAGAATCAGCGGATGAAATAGTGCTTTGAAAAATGGATTTTTTTTTTTTAGGTACGACTGAGCATGACGCGATTTTGCAAATGGATGCAAGGAAAGCCAGCAAACGTCTAGCGCAACGCGATGAGAGCGTGGGTTTGTCCTATTACCTCAAGAACTCACGGGGAGGGTTCCGGAACCAGCGCGTCTCTTTGGTATTTATGGGTGTCGCGAGGGGTTCCTTCCGCCCCTCCCTACGGGTATGGAAAACGTCCCCCCACTCTGCTCCGCAACCGTCGCTCGAGCCCCTATATAAATATTTATACGCCTGATTCTCATATATGTTTTTAGTTTTCTTCTAACTATCGTAGTTTTGGAGATATACAAAAAAATATATAAATCTGTTTTTTTTTTTTCATTTCCATACAAATTTATCATCGCATTCCATATATTTTATCAGTTTTCTTGTACCTATTTCGTAGTTTTCGAGATATCAATGCGGGTGCTTTGGTTATAGTTTGGCCATTAATATATTATATGATTATTATTATTATTATTAATTATTATATATTATTATTAATTAATGTTAAATTATTATTAATTATTAATTATTATTTTATTTAATTATTATTTAATTAAATTATTATATATTTAGTTATATTATTATGTACTTATAAATTTTAATTTAAAAGCAAAATTTACAAGAATATAAATAAAAATCTTCAACCCCATATGAAAAAAAATGAAAGCAAAAATAAAATTAATACTTATAGATACCATAAAATACAATATTAGAAACTGAAAAGCACAAAATATTATGCACTTACCACTAAAGATTAGCGTTAAATAAGACATTGGGAAACTCTGGGTCATTTAATGTTTGAGATGTAAATTCTAAAACATACACACACAATGAAAGCTATGATACCACAATGTCATACTGAATCCTGTTGACGCATGCGCTATTACACAACAAACACTGTGAGGAGTCGAATAGACTAAGGTTTCGGAGATATAATAATGATATCAACTTCAGAGATTCATTTGATATATGTAACTTCCTTTTTAAGGAGTAGTGCCTATATATAAAAATTATAAATTCATTCCTAATATATATAACTATAATATAATATAACTAAATATCAGTATATCAATCTCATATATATATATATAACGTACATATATATAATATATAAATAGTAAAATAATATTCTAAAAACACTTAGCTGTAACAGACATGAGGGGGGTGATAATAACCGAGAAAAAGAAACATTGGCCATATTTAATAATATATATAAACTAATAGTTGGCTCAAGATCAAATCTTTGGTCTGAGGGTTCTGATATTCCGATATACGAACTATAATGATATATCGAGTAATTGGATATATCGATATAATCGAGTATTTATATATTAAGAATATAATAAATCAAACTACTACATATATACACAAACATGCACCCAACCACAACCATTTCACAAACCCACAAACCACTCCTGCGTTAAAACCATCCAACGGGTCAATTCGTACCTATTATTTACTACAGGAACATATATTATAAACTATATACTACAATATATGATTAAATATATACTTCCAGTAAAGTATATATATATAGTATACAGCTGATTAGTGTCTAAAGCTAGACATGTAACAAGAGAACGCACAGCCCGCTACCAGTAAAGCGCAATACATCACTAGTTAAGGAAGCATTAATAGCAAGAAAGGTGATGGAACAGGGAAAAAAAAAGACTTGGAGACCGCAAAAAAATAGGGCGCGCGAGTGTTAGGGGTGTTAAAACACGAATACCCACGGTAGAAACCCAGCCCTCGGAATAGTCAGGAGTACGTAGGGTCTCATCGGCTTAAGGTGGAAACTACGGAGGGGGGGACTAATCCCACATTCCGGGATTGGTCTCGCGGAACCAATAATCCCAAACCCCCGCTCTTCCCTGGTCGCCTCTTTGGGTGTCGCTTTGGTTTCCTCCGACAACCCCAATCGGGGTATGAATACGATCCTGCCTTCGTCCCGGCATCGGCTCCGAGCCCCCTAAAAGGCGTAAAGCTCTTGTTAGGGCTCGAGCCTGAGTGCCCCCTATATGGCCAAATGTGGATATAATAGTATATACCATATATAGTCAATATAATATATTAATCATTACAAAATATATATTGATATTATATATAGTATACAAAACTATAATAAAATAAGATACTATAAAACAAAGATGTAATTCAGAAGCCTATCACTAACTATATATATCTAACACCTAATATAAATATAGTACTAATATATATATATATATAATGGATATATATATATACTATTACTATAGACTAATTATAAGAATATATAAATATATATATTAATATATATTATTATATTTTTCTATATATAATTAAGTATCAATATATATATATAGTATATACTAATATATATGTTATAATATATAATTATATATATATATACTACTATAAGATATATAGATATATATATAATTATTTAATATAATTAGTGATGATTTGATTCTCTCACTTGCTCTATGTTAGTTTGAATCTAAATCGTGCAATTAGAATATAAACAAAATTTGTACACCATTTTCCCTATATATAAATTTTGCCATTATAATTCATTCTAACATGCTTTGTCTTGTAAAACTGCAATGAAAATTTTGCTTTAGGAAGACTTGTAAAGGCCAATTCTCATTATAAATATGTACTAAATGACATAAATTAATATTTATAAGGGTATGTTTTACCCTAAATAATAAATCTTTAAATTTTAAATATTATATATATATTACTATATATATATATAATATATATACTATATAATATATATGATTCTATATATATATATATATAAAATACTAAATATACTATATATATATTATACTACGCTAATATATATATTACTATTTACAAACTGAATAATTATACTAATAATAAAATAATAAATAATAAAAAAAAATAATATAACAATGATTTACTTGCTAGTTAGTATGCATCTTTCGTCATTAGATAGTAAAAAAATTGCTCAATACTATTTTCCTTAAACATTTTGCCAATAAATTATTTACCTGCTTTGTCTTGTAAAAAAATGCATATTACAATGCAAAATTAATATAATAGGAAGACTTGTAAAGGCCATTCTCATTATATAAATTTATATATTAAATGAATAAAAATTCACACTTTATTAAAAGTCATAAATAAATAAATTATAATCTTTGAACACTCTTAAGTTAGCACCCCAGACATGTGATTCTTATTCTATATAAGGGTGAAATACCGAAATGAGGGAGACTTCTGATGATTTGGGTGACTTTCTCGATATTCTCAAAAGTTTGTGTTCACCGATATTAATCATTTCGCATAATTTATTCAAACATATCGCACATAAAATCGAACATCGCAGAAAGATAAGATTGAAATAAAGCATATACTTAATATATATATATATATATAAACTCAGTTATATATAGTATATATAGTTATACTATATATATATAGATATTATATATATAGTGGTAATTAGGATAATATACTATATACTATAATAGTATATATATATATATATATATATCGTTTCTGTTTTAACGACCTGCCGTTCAGTTCTTGCTTTTTCTTTATGTTTTCTTTTTAAGTATACCTCCTTTCCTTCGTATTTGCTACTTTTTGTCAATAACAATGAGAAAGATTGATACTTAAAATGAATTTCAGAGCGTAACTGGACATAATGACAAAATTAAGTAGAATACTTATCGAACATAATCATACTCTTTCAATATACAAATAACATGATCGTTAATTATATTTTTTCACAAAATGAAATATAACGAAAAGTACAACATGACACTTACACAAAACCCAATTACATATACGGAATCTAGCGTAATAAAGCTTATACAAAAAATGTAAAGACAATTATAATATATAATCCTTCATATATATATAGCTATAATAGTACCTCTTTTGAATATAAACGTAAATCATAAATATATAATATATATAACTATATTTTATAATATATAAAGTATAGTATTATATGATATAGAGCAGGCTCGAGGCCGGCGGAAAGAGGAGAGACGTTTTGTCCATACCCCGTAGGAAGGGCGAGAGGACCAAACCCGCGATACATCCACACCATACCAGAGATAGGACTTCAAAGAGTCGGGGGTTCCGGATACCCTCGGAGGGGGGGAAAGAGTCCAACCCTCCTAACGCCTTTGAACAACGGGACCTGAGGGGGGGAAATAGTCATACCATACTCTGTCGTTCCGCCGAAGGCCGAGAGACCCCGATTCTGTATCCTTTTGCGATTTACCTTTGGGTATTCTTTAGAGTTTGAATAAACATTTAAAGAAATGCCAACCGTACGATTCGTAAAAATTACTTTTTTAAAAATTATTTAAAATATTTTCGGAACTTTTTGAAGCATGTCCGTCACCAATTAAATTCATTGTTCAGTATCAATATACTAGCAAGATATTAAAAAAAAACATAAAGAAAAAATATAAAACTGACGGAGTCGTAACACGGCCAAAAAATGTTCTATATATTGTTCGAATTCATGATCTCGTGAAAAAACTATCCGACGGGTAAGATTGATTGTAAGCGCCTAAACTCATGATCCAAGTATATATAATCACCTTAAAAAATATATCATACTCATATATATACTTACATATATATAATTTATTATATAGTACTATCTATAATATATTTAATATCAATATATATATTTACGTATAGTAAGCAACTATATAAGTACATAGGGTATATGATCTAGTACGATTAGTATATATTATCTATCACAAACATATAATATATTAATTATAATCATATATATATAGTATATACAAAATAATAGTATTTCAAAAAACACTATATTATAATATATATAGTATATATATATAAATATACTATTAAAGACATTATTATTTAATGGTAAATTTCAAATTTTTTCGTGCCCAGAGACAAAGCTGTTGCATATCCAAACCTATACTCAGACTATAGTCGAGTGATCCGGAATATATCGATATAATTAGATATTATTTAGAATTCTCTACATATTTATTACTTATATAGTATTTATAGCTATTAAGTCATATTACTCTGTATATATAAAGCTATGCCATACATTACCTAATATAATATATATATATATATATATATTATATAATAATATATATATACATATATGTTAGTTGTCTAAAGAACTGACATATTCAAGCATAAAAGAAAAATTACTATGGACACCAGCAAAAAAAAAAATAGGCCGCCCGAGTGTCATTATAGATACAAGGCGTGTTATATAAAACTACAACTAACAATACCTCACATTAGAGGTACGTATAAGCCGATCCCGTCGAGTTCAGGAGATCGGGGCTCCTCTCGCCTTCTGGTGGAACCTATCGGGCACGCGGATGGATCTCGACGAACCCCCGCTCTTCTCGGTCTGATGGGTGTCGCGGGGGTTTCTCTGACCATCCCCTCCGGCGTATGAAACATCCCCCTCCGTCCCCAACCAAATTCACGGCTCGAGCCCCAACTAAAAAGGGTAACTCTTTAGGGGGGCTGAGCGAGCCACCGCACCTATAATTGAGCCGTGAATTAATATATAATATTGACAATATAATTATATTGTATTTATAAGATAATCTAGGCTTAGTATATTACCAATAATTATAAGGAATAATTAGAGGCTCTCCAGTAGTAAAATGTAATTACAAATATATAATATGATATAATTATAGTATACATTACTAGCAATTATAAATATACTCACATTTAACAAGTAAGCCAATTTACTAGCTTTAGTTTTCATTTACTAGTACCATTAATAACAATTATAAATATATTCATATTTAACAAGTAGTCCTAGATTATATATAGACTTTTTTTAACATATATATATTATATATTTGAAACTAAAAACATATACATCTTTACTAGTATCATTTATAGCATATACATATACAAATCATAAATTTAATAGAGAAAATGATGAATTAATAATTAAAATGATTATAGAATATTGCATGTCATATTTTATAACATGCAACATTATTCTTAAAGGAATATATACTATAAAATACAATATATCATCCACCCACACAAATTAATAATGGGTAATACTCAGTCTTTGCAAATTAAAGCTTTCTTCAAAAGCTAAATACATTATACTTTTGCTTCCCACCTTCTTACCACACATAAAAGTGGCTATCAAAGACTCACTTTTAAATCCACCTAAAAGTGTTCCTTCCTTCTGCACGGTTGAATATTGGTGATATAATTAAAAATAAATATTCACATTTTATTTCAGCTTGTAAAGAATATGATTTTATTATGCATGTTTTAACTGCAGTAAACTGCATTAATACTCATATTTCAAAACAACAGACACAAATGATGAGCTCAATTCCTCATTCTTAAAGAGTGGTTGCACAATAATTTTAAGAACATAAAAAACACATCGGTTCTTTATTACAGCTTACAGAGCTTTTTTTTTGTATTTACATCTTTAAAAAACGGGTCCGGAAATCCTCTTGACCTATTAAATTACACTGGACTCCTCATCCGAGATAGTCGTATATACCGATTGATCGTAATGACAAATAATAATACGATTACTATCAGCATGTAATTTCAAAATAGTTGAATATAATTGAATTAAAATAAAAGAAGATTGGAAATAGAGCCTATATATATAATAATATGATATATCACTATATATATATAGTATATCCTATAATATACCTATATATATATAATAGTAAGTAATAATAATATACTGACTATGATATATCATTATATATACATATATAGAAATATATATAATTATATATATATATGAAACATTATATAATTATATATAGTACCTACATATAACAATATCCATAAGTAGGACGATCACTAGAGGTATAAATATATATACTAATACCTATAATATATACTAATATATATAATATTAATATATAATTCATAATAACTAAGTTACCATATACTATCATATATGGAGACTGCGATTTCCGTTAACAAGGAAAGTTACAATCAAAAGTACATGATACCCTCGAACAGATCGGCCGATACGCTACCTAGTGCACCCCTCGCATCAGTGGTCACTGTTTTAAGACTAAAAACTCAATAAGATGGGACCCGCTCGCTAGAGTTACCTACCAGTTCGTTTTTTTTAATCATGTTCAATTTTAATGTTAATTTTTTTTCATTTTTTTTTTTTTTTGAATTATTTGCTTTTTTCAGGAGTCTGGAGCCGCCACGCAGTGTGGGAAAGCCATGACCCATCGTCCCCGCAACCACGCCGAGGCCGCGATGACCGAACTGACATATTCCCATCTTATATGTGTTTAAATCTTTTAGGGGATTATTAGTTAAAAAAAAATTGTTATTGGCAAACTTTGGAAGCAATTTGCCTGCGTTATCAAAGAATCAAAATTAACTTGGCGCCCTCGAAATCAAACGGCCCGTCAAAAACCGCCCAATGCGCATCACGTAACAACAAGAAACAAAAACTCCCATTCAGTGATCATTAGATCATTGAAGAATCATAAGCCAATGCTCTCAACCCGACCCCGCAATGCCACAATTACCTTCACAGATCAACACGTACACGTTTAAAAAGCCATCATCTTCCGCCGCCCTCCTACTTGTGAAACTTTGAACTATCTCCCTCTCAACGAACACCGTCTCTCCCCGTCTAAGATATCATAGTGACTTTCCGCATCATACTTCAACCATAATGCTCACCAATTTTTCAAAATCGCGCATCCTGAAATACAAACAACACAAAATACATTCCACGAAGAGACAAATTTATCCTCTTGCTTTTGCGTTCCTAGAAGATTGGCATCAACCCCGGATCCCAATATACCAGACCACAGTTTCGACCCAAACTACCCTCATCTCTTGCAGGATACATATAGAGGCTAACAAACTCGACACCCCTCAACGTCCCATCATCCCATGAATACTACGAGATTTTTCCCTGAATGCTGTGCTCCCGCCGGTGGAGGTCGCTGGTTTTCTGGAGATGACATGAACAATAAACAGGGCAGGGGCAATAAAATTATTATTAAATATAATAAATATAATATATATAATATAATATCAATACCCACACACACTACACTATCACCTCTTCATTACTGCCAATGTTATGCAGATTTTTGAAGTGTTATAGTTAAAATCCACATGTTTCTATCAATTGAATCTTAAAAGTTTATACTTATTCAAGTTACTTCACTATTAAAATATCTTGTTAACAGTGGAATATTATTATATATCCTCTCAAATTTATTCATTGTCTCAAATTTTTTCTTGCTTTTGCGTATGAGAAAATAGGGAAACATAAAATTAAATGGTTTACAATATTGCGCTATTGTCAAAATTCATTAAAATGATTGACGAACGGATCTGAAATATAAAACTCCTTCAAATAATAATACAAATGACATCAGCTAATAATAATAATAATAATAATAATAATAATAATAATAATAATAATAATAATAATAATAATAATAATGCTGATGCATGCCTCGGATTGTCGTGATCGCCGTAAACGGCCTTCTAATTTTCGGAAAAAATTGTATGAATCGTATGGGTACATGGAATGTCAGAGGAATAAATGTTGAGGAGAAGAGGAGCGACAGAGATGATGGATGTATTTAAGAAAGGGCAATTTGATTTACTCGCTGTGACTGGAACAAAATATGAAAGGAAACGGTGAAAATAGGTGGGTTGTGTGGTGTAAGGAAAGGAGTCAATTTGAGTGGTGACTTGTGGTACAGAGCTATGGTAGACTTTGTGTGTGTGAGTCCTAGAATTCTAATGGTTAAATTTAAGTTTGAAAGGTCAAGGTATATGTGGTTGTGACGTATGGTCCATCTGAGGGAAACGGGAAGTAGGATTTTGGGATAATCTGAATGATGTTTTGGATGGGGTGAGTAGGAGCTTCAGATTGATAGTGTTGGGGGACCTGAATGGTTGGATAGGTGATCAAAAGAGGGTTGGTGTAACAGGTGGTTTTGGGGTGTCGGGAGAAAATGAGAATGGTAGGAAGGTGATTGATTTTTGTGAGGAGAGAGAGGTATGTGTGTAAGTAATACTTTCTTTAAACACAAGAGTATCCATAAGTACTAGAGGTATACTAGAGTAGAGATGGTATCGAAGTGAAAAAGTATGATTGATTTTGTGTTGGTGAAAGAAGGAGATGTTGAAATATGTGTTGGATGTGTACAAATCAGTGGGGGTTAGGAATGGGATTATGGATCATTTATATTTGTTTATGTAAAAAATTAAATTTAAGCCCAGGGAGCTTGGATGGGAAAGGAGGGTGATATGGAAGGAGAGTGAGGTAAAATTAAGGGTAAGAGTTAGGAAAGTGAAAACAAGGTAATAGGATAGCATGTAGGCGCTCATAATAAATCAGTTGAATGTGGGCAAGATTGAAACCTGGGCGAACAAATCTGGGAACAAATGAAGGAAGCAATTGTTAGCAGTGCAAAAGTATGTGGATATTGCTAAAGTAGGAAGTAGAAAGTGAGTAGGGAGTGTCGGAATGGAAGAGGCGAAACAAGAGGTTAAAAGAAAAAAAAAAAGTGGTTGAATTTTCTAAAGAGCAAAAGCAAATGATGACGTTTCAAAAGAAAGATACTAGGAATTATATAAGGAAGAAAAATACTAAAAGAATAATAGATAGATGTGAAAAAAAGGAGTAAATGAACAGTTTGGAAGGAGGATGAATGGGGACTTACAAGGGAATAGGAAGCTCTTCTGGAAGGAGCACGAAAGGTTAAGAATGAGAAATAAGGGGAATCTGCAAAGAATAATGAATAAGGATGGAGTGCTTTTGTGACTAAGGAAACGGATGTGAGAGTGTGGAAAGAACACATCGAAAATCTGTATAATATTGGCAGTAATGAAGAGGTGATAGTGAATGTGGGTGGGTTTGATGATGCAAGAAGGAATAGGTATTTTGGGGATGAGGTCATTAGCAAGGAGGAGGTAATGGGTAGAGTGATAAAGTTGAAGAATGGTAAATCTGCAGGTATAGATGAAATCACTGGTGAAATGATCAAGAACGGAGGCGAGATGGTGATTGATTGGATTTGGAAGTTGTGTAATAAAGCATTTATGGAGGGTATAGTTCCGAGGGATTGGAGGAGAACAGTAATAGTACCCTTATATAAGGGTAAGGGAGATAAGGGGAACTGTAGAAATTATAGGGAATTAGTTTATTGAGTGTTGTAGGGAAGATATATGCTGGTATTTTGGTCGAAAGAGTTCGTCGAGTGACTGAAGGACTGATTGGTGAAGAACAAGGTGCGTTTAGGAGTGGTAGAGGATGTGTGGATCAAATCTTTGTATTTAGGTTTTATGGATTTGCAACAGGCGTATGATAGGGTTAATAGGAAAGCTCTACGGCAGGTGCATGGGCATAGGGTTAATAGAGCTCTATGGCTGGTGTTAGTGATATATGGTGTTGGTAGTAGGCTTTTGAATGGAATCAAAAGTATGTATGACGATAATGAGGCGTGTGTAAGAATAAATGGTGTTAAAAGTGATTGGTTTAGTATTAATAGCGGAGTGAGGCAGGGTTGTGTTATGTCTCCTTGGTTATTCAATTTATATATGGATGGGGTTATGAAAGAATTAGAGGTGGGGGTGGCAGGAAATGGTGTTAGAATGATGGAGAATGGAGATGAGTGGAGGGTGCCCTACCTATTATGCGGATGGTTTGGTTTAATAATCTGGAGAGAGCTTGAGAGAGGATTGGTAGAGAGATTTGGCACGGTGTGTAAAAGGAGGGTTTTGAAAGTAAACGTAGATAAGAGTAAGGTTATGGTTGTGAGTGAGGACAGCCCTCGGTGTGAAGTTATGTTAGATGATGGGCAGATGGAACAGGTGTCTGAGTTTAAATATTTAGGGTATATGTTGGATGAGAAGGGAACGGATGATGCAAGAGTGTAGTAGGAAAGTTGGCTAGATAATAGGAAGTTGCTGGTGCAATTAAATCGTTGGTGAATGTAAAGTGACAAGTCTTGAGTGAGCTAGGGTCTTACTTGAGGGTATGTTGTTACCTGTATTATTGTATAGTAGTGAGACTATGGTCTGGAATAAGAAGTATAGATCTAAAGTTCAATGTGTTCAGATGGACAATCTTAGGGGCGGTGCTAGGTGTGAGAAGAATTGATAAAATGAGGAATGAACGTATTAGAGAGTTGTGTGGTGTGAAGAAAGGGTAAACGAGAGAATAAATGAAGGTTCTATTGAGATGGTTTGGTCATGTGGAAAGGATGAATGATGGTCGGAAGTTTGGTTAAAGCGGATGTATAGTGGCAGTGTTGGGAACCGAACGGCTGGGAGACCGAAGAAAAAGTCGATTGAGTCAGTAAACGAATGTCTGAAGGAGAGAAATGTGAGTCTGGCAGAGGCGAGAATAAAGGTGCATAATAGGAGTGAATGCGGGGTTTGTGAGGGGTATGGTTGTGGCCACCTGGGGGCCAAAGGGATGAACCCTTACACTGACGATTTACCATAGTGAGGGTCCGTCGCGGTTCCGTGAAGCTCTAGGGTGGATTTTCTGACTGCGACGAGTTCTTCCTAATTAATAGTACAGAGGGGGAGGGGGCGGTAAGGCTTTCTTTTCGACTTTGTCACTTATTCTTCTACTGCTTTTCTTTTCCGATGCATGTGGCAAAACCCATAGTCTTGACGAAGATGATGATAATAATAAAAATATTAATAATATTGTGGTATTATTGAAGAAGAGTCAAGACATTATCAAAATGGAGCTTCACATGCGGAGTCGGCGCATTGTATATAGGAATCGATGTATTAGTATATAAGGAGATTGTGAATATATTATGTTTGTCATTCTTATTAAAGATCTCATCTGGAGTGATTTTGTTCTAAGCCTACAAGCTATCCGGGCAAGAGAAGCAGCAGCATGTCAACGAATGGACTAAAAATTATTGACGTCGTCAAATTTGCGGGAGAAGATGTAGTCATAGTTCCTGAAAGTTAAGATGGTTGCTAGGTCTCAAAAGATTAAGAATGAGGAACTCGTCCTGCCAATGCTGCTTGAAGGGGAGGCGCTAGCAGTCTTCCTCGAGATGAGTGAGGAGGAGAAAAACCAATCAGAAAAGATAATGGAAAAATTAAGGAAAGTTTTTGGCGAAAACCCGTTTGTGGCATTTAAAAAACTTTGTGAAAAGAAGTGGATAGGAGAATCGATAGATGTTTATGCTACTGAAATAAGAAGATTAGCAAGATGTGCGGGATTGAGTGGCGAGGTAATCGTGAAGTGAACGGGTTGCCAGAGAACTTTGAAAGGGAAATTCGTGCAATGGGAAACGTCGAGGAGTGCGAAATTGACAAGAATTTATGAGAAGTGGCAAAGGGAAATAAAGAATTGCAACAAGAAGCGTCGTGGAATGACTTCACTTAAGGAGAGGATGCAGGATGGATCGAACAACGTACTTAACTTGCTTCAAATGTGGTGAAAAAGGCCATTTCGCAAGGGAGTGTAAACTTAGAAATTCGGGAAACGAATTGGAGGGGGCTGCTGCGTCGGAATCAGCCCTCTGACTTCATGGGCCGGCATTCCTTTGAAAGAAATAAGACTGAATGGCAAACGGGTGTTAGGTGCAGTAGACTCTGGCTGCACGAGGTCAATAGTTAGTAGCGATGTAGTAAGGGGAGATGGAAGAAAAGAGAAGATAGTTGCGCTTGACGGAAGGAAGGTTGAAAGTGATGGAGAAATGCAAGGTGTACGTAGAGATTGATGGAAGAAGAAAGAGACTTGAGGTCGTAGTGATGAAAAACCTAATGGCGGATATGATGATAATCTTGGGAATAGATGTTATCACGGAATTTGGGGGAGTTCCGATCAACAAAGAGGGGGCATTCTTCGGGAATTCGAGAAATATGTGATGGCATCGATAGAAAATGCAATACTGAAAAGGAGTTGAAAATCAATGACAGCGATTTTTCGGGAAAATTTGGCGGAAAGCAGTGGACTGTGAAGTGGAAGTGAAAGAAAGAAGAGCCTGTACTAAAGAACAAGGTTGGGATCTATGGAAGGTCAATGAAAGGGGAAACGAAAATGAAATTTGAGGAAGAAATCGATAAGTGGATCGAGGAGGGAATTCTAGTACCGTGGAGGGAGAGTACAGAAAGAGGGGTACTTCCATTAATGGCGGTGGAGCAAGAAAGTAAGGGAAAGGTGAGACCAGTGATGGACTACAGAGAACTGAACGAATATGTAATGTGCCACACAGGGGATGAGGCGGCGGTCTGCGAGGAATCGATTCGGAAGTGGAGGAGGATAAGTGGTGGAAAGAAATTGGTTGATCTAAAGTCTGCTTACCTTCAAATAAGAATTGATGAAAGGTTGTGGAAGCATCAGTTGATGAGATATAAAGGGAAGATTTTTTGTTTAACAAGATTGGGTTTTGGGCTATGCAGCACGCCAAGAATTATGACTAAAATTTTAAGAGTTGTGAGAGAAAAGGATGATAAGGTGAGAGAGGGGACTGATTCATACATCGATGACATCATAGTTGATGAGGGAAAGATAACTGCGGAGGAAGTGAGAGAGCACCTGCTGAAATTTGGACTTGTATCAAAAGATCCTGAGAATGTGATTGGTGGGAGAGTCTTAGGACTGAAGATCGAAAAAGACAACTTGGGAAAAACGAGGTTTTTCAGAGGAAATATGACACCAGTGATTGACGGGAAAAAGATAACAAGAAGAGTTATTTTCAATATGTGGGAAGCTGGTCAGGCACTACCCAGTTGCAGGGTGGTTGAGAGTAGTGTGCAGTTTCTTGAAGAGAATTGCGGAGGGAAAAAGGTGGAATGAGGATATAGGAGAAAGATGCACGGAAATTCTTAGTCAGGTCCTGGAAGAGGTGAGAAAAGGAGATCCTGTGAAGGGGAGTTGGTTTATCAAAAAAGGGGAAGAAGGAACGATTTGGTGCGACGCGAGCAGTTTAGCCTACGGCGTAGCGTTGGAAATAGGAGGAGAGTTGGTTGAGGATTCGAGTTGGTTAAGGAAAAAGTCGTATTGTGACCATATCAACGTAGCGGAATTGGATGCATTTGTGAAAGGAATAAAGTTGTGTCCGAAATGGGGACTAAAGAATATCATAGTGATGTGCGATTCAAGAACGGCTGTCAGCTGGGTGGATAATGTGATTAGGTTAAGAAGCACGGTAAGGTCGAAGGGAGCGGAGGAAATGGTAGTGAAGAGACCTTTGGGGATAGTGTCGGAACTAATAAGAGATTTTGAGTTAAAATTGAAAATTAAATTGGTTAAATCGGAGGAGAATAAGGCGAACAAATTGACAATAATTTATGAGAAGTGGCAAAGGGGATAAAGGATTGCAGCGAGAAGCGTTCTGGAATGTCTGTATTGGAAAAAAAGGCTGCAGGAGAAAAATCATTGTGGGACATTTAAATCAATGTATGTGGCAAAAATGTTTGATGAAGAGGTGAGAAGAGATGATATGGCAGAGTGCATCAAGAGATGCGAGAAATACCAGTCAATTGAACCGAATCCAGAAAGATACTTTAGTGATGAGCTTAGTGTGGAGCAATCTTGGAAAAGGTTAGTAATTGGTGTAACACATTTTGGTAAAGGTAAATTCCTATCAGTAGTAGACTGTGGAGAGAGTAGATTTGCGATATGGAAGGATCTGAAAGGTGAAGGGGGAAGAAAGATAGCGTGAAAGATGGAAGAGGTTTTCGCGGAACATGGATTGCCTGAAGAGGAGATAGTGGATAACGCGGCGTCGTTCAAATCGGTTAATGTTAAGGAAATGTGCAGGAAATGGAGAGTGAAAATAAATTTCATAGCTGCTTTCAGGGGAAACTGTAATGAAGTTGTTCAAAGAACCGTAAAGAGGATAGCAGCAAGATTGGTGAATATAGATAGAGCGGAAGGATCAGATGGCGCGGATTGTAAGGAAATATGCAGTAATAATTATAATGCAAGTAACAGTATCAATACAATCATTCCATACAGTAATAATTTTTTGAATGTATAAATGATAATTAATTAATAATAAATATATTTTTAATAATAATAATTAATATAATAATAATAATATAATAATAATGAATAATAATAATAATAATATAAATAATAATAATAATAATAATAATAATAATAATAATAATAATAATAATAATAATAATAATAATAATAATAATAATAATAATAATAATAATAATAATAATAATATAAATAATAATAATAATAATAATAATAATAGATATAATATAATAATAATAATATAATAATAATAATAATAATAATAATAGATAAAGCGGAGTCGTTCAGATCGTTGGATTGTAAGGAAATATGCAGGAAATTGGGAGTGAAAATAAATTTTAGAGCTGCATTTAGGGGAAACTGCAATGGGATTATTGAAACGAACCACAGAACCGTAAAGAGGATATCTGTAAGATCAGGAATAAGCATAAGGGAAGGATTATTCTGGTACAACTTCATGCCAAGGCAAGGCGAAGATGAGAGGACCTGCCCATGGAAAAAGAAATATAATTACGAATGGAGACATCCGGAAAAAGGGGGGGAGGGAAAAGAAGTGGGAGGCATGTATATTCTATGTGAGAGAAGATGTGTGGGTGAAGTCGAACAGGGCAAGATGTACAACAAAGTGGGATGTGGGGAGGATAACAGGTTTGCTGTACGACAAGAAATTGGAGGTGGATGGAATTGCGAGGCACATTTTGGATTTGAGGAAGATTTATGTATGATCGAGAATCAAAGATTGATCGATCAGGAGGGCATGTGGTATTGAAGAAGAGTCCAAATATTATCAAAATGGAGCTTCACGTGCGGAGTCGGCGAACTGTATATAAGCATCGTTGTGTTAGTATATAAGGAGATTGTAAATATATTATGTTTGTCATTCTTATTAAAGATTACGTTGAATTGACTTGTTTTAGGCCTACAATAATTCCTGGCAAATGTTAAAATGAAGCGTGCATGACTGCAAATGGGTTGAAAATTATTGATGTGGTCAAACCCTCTGTCGGAGAAGGAAAATTGAGTCGTGGCTGCTAAAAGTTGAGATGGTCATAAGGGATCAAGACTGAAGAACTCATCCTAATAATTTTATTCAGCCCAAAAATTAAAAGTTGACAACATTGTACAATTCAAATACCAAATATTATTATGATTATTTCTTTTGATAAAAGGCTGCTGCCATGGAAATGATTACAATCTCTGACCAAATATTTCTTTCATTTATTATTATTATATACAAAACATGTTTCAAATTACATTTATAAAAAATGTATATGCAAATATATAATAATAATCATAATAATAAAATAATAATAATAATAATATAATAATAATAATATAATATAAATAATAATAATAATAATATAATAATAATAATAATAATAATAATAATAATAATATAATATAATATAATAATAATATAATAATTCAATTCAAATTTTATTCGTATAGGGAATTTACAATTTATAGTTTATAAGAGAAAATACAAAGAGTTTTAAAATAAGTAGAGGTAAGAAACATGTGTAATCAAATTAATTATAATAAAGAGTAATTTCCTAGTATCTGAAATGGGTCTATATATTGCAAACAGTGGTCAGTGTCTTTGAGACTCGAAATAGGATTATAATAATATAAGGTAGAATAATGATAAACCATAATAATAATAATAATAATAATAATAATAATAATAATAATAATAATAATAATAATAATAATATAATAATAATAATATAATAATAATAATATTAATAATAATAATAATATATGATATCGATATGGATACATGATGATGATGATGATGAGATGATGATGATGATGATGATGATGTGATGATGATGATGATGATACACATGGGATGAAGATGATGATGATGATAATAATAATAAAATAATAATAATAATAATAATAATATATAATAATAATAATAATAATAATAATAATAATATATAATAATAATATAATAATTATAATAATAATATGAAGATACGTTGATGAAAACCTTATATATTTTTAAGGAACGCATACAGATATTTATCAGTTTATCACCCGTTGAAAGCTTTCTTGCTCAATTCAGATCTGAACCATCTCTAATAATATTATTACTTTTGGATATTAAATCAAATCAATGATGATGGAAACTTTTCTAAGGCATACTTTCCAGCAACTAATAATAGGTCTGTAGCTTATTACAGTCCTACTCCAGAAGTGATAATAGATTAATTGTTAAAACACTCATATAATAGGGCTTATAATTGTGCTGCGGATTGGCAATCTTTAATATGTGGAAGTTAAAAGAATTAAAATGAACTTGATAATGTACCACCCTTTAAATTTAAGGAAAAAATATAACAAACATCACAGCTCTATAAAAAAAGGAAGTACGAAAATATCTTGAAAGCATTAAATTTTATTTTAAAACTTAATGCAAAAGAATTTTGATAAAGAGGGAAACTGCTAAGCGGCATTATTAAACGCACATTAAAATTACAGAAGTACTCAAAATCAGTTAACTATACAAAACAGAAACTTTCTTCTGTTTCTCTATAGGATACCCTTTCAGTTTAATCACCAGTTGTGTACGAATTCGATGTCGGGTTGACTGGACGTCAACATATATTGGTTAACGACTAATAGATTAACAAGATGGGGCATTCTAGAATGCTTTTAAACCCAGATAAAATATACGAATTTATGCAACTGAAATACAAGAAAACTGTACTGCTATTTTCAAAGTCATTTATAATTTTACACTCCTGATGTAAAGCGCAAAAACTGAAAATAGCTGAGGCCTATTACATAAAACATCTAAAAACAGAATACTTTTTACCTAAAATTATAAAATAACATTTTATAATTTCAGCTAAATAATATTGAATTTGTTCATGCCATTTTTTTTAGCTAATACAATTATTTATTAATTTAAATTATCATTTTATCGCATACTATTTTGATGTTACTAGTATTATAATTTTAGATTATTATTATTATTATTATTATTATTATTATTATTATTATTATTATTATTATTATTATTATTATTATTATTATTATTATTATTATTATTATTATTATTATTATTATTAGTATTATTACATTATTACTATTATTAATTATTAATTTATTATTATTATTATTATTATTATTATTATTATTATTATTATTATTATTATTATTATTATTATTATTATTATTATTATTATTATTATTATTATTATTATTATTAAGGATAGTAAAATGATAGCATGGGGATTCTAATAAAAAACATAAACTGAAATATTATTAGTAACATCATTTTTAGCAGTAGCAAAATAATAATACAAATATTATCAAAAATAATATTTGCTAAAATGAATGTATGAGTAACATTCATTGTATTATTTAGTTAATGCAATATTAAAACTAGAATTGATAATGATAGCTATAATGAAAATATGAGTAACATCCATTGTAATATTTTGCTAATTTAATATTAAAATAACATCAATAATAATATTAGTTAATGTAATATTAAAAATACAATTTACAATAATAATAATATTAGCTAAAATGATAATAAAAGTAATATCAGCTATAAAATTTAGATAAAATGATATGAGAAACATCAAAAATAATATGAGCATAAATTATAATGAGAGTAACATGAATAACGATATTAGCTAAAATGATAACATTAGTAACATCAGTAATTGCATAACTAAAATGATAATGATAATATGAATAGGATTAATGACAGTATTAACAAAGATATTAAAATTACTACTATTAATTATAGTGTGTTAAAATAGTATATAATATATATAATATAATATAATATAATATAATATAATATAATATAATATAAATATAATATAATATAATATAATATAATATAATATAATATAATATAAATAATATAATAAAATAAAATAAAATAAATAAACTATAATATAATATAAATAAAGTGGAATTATATTAAATAAGACATTTCACTTTATAATAAATATATATATTATTTATATAATATAATATAATTATAACATATATATATAATATATAATATATATATATATTATATATATATATATAATATAATATAATATATATATAATATAATATATAATATATAATATATAATATATAATATATAATATATAATATATAATATATAAATATAATATAATATAATATAATATAATATAATATAATATAATATTATATAATATAATATATTATATAATATAAACTATAATAATATAATAATAATAATAATAATAATAATAATAATAATAATAATAATAATAATAATAATAATAATAATAATAATAATAATAATATCATAATAATTAATGATCATTAGAAATAGTGATAATATGAGAAAAGTTAGCAATAGTAATTATTAAAATGATAAATGAGCAACAACAGCAATATTATTTGATAAAATAATAGTATGATTAACATCAAATATAGTATTAGCTAAAATGTAATATAACAAACATCAATAGTATTAATTAAAATAATAATATAAGTAATATCAAAAAATTGCATTTGCTAAAATGACATATAGTAATCTCAATAATAGTATAAAATGAAATGATAATATTAGTAACATCAAAAATAGCATTGCCAAAATGGGAATATGAAGAACGTCAATAATAATAATATTGGCTAAGATGAAGATAATATAGCATCAATTTTAATATTTAAATTTAATGATAATTATAATAACATTAATAATACAAGCTAAAATAATAATAGTAGAATCAATAATATTATTGAAACGATGAGTAACTTTAAATAATAGTATTCGTAACAATATCAATAATAATATTTGCTAAAGTAATAATAGGAGCAACATCAATAATAATATTGAAAATGATAATAAGAATAATATCAATAATAATAATATTAGCTAAATTATATTAGTAATATCGATAATACTTTTAACTATTTCCTTAAGGTGCGAAATGAGATTTTGAAAGTTGCAAATTTTGTATTTGAAGTTCATAATTTATCAACAGAAGTTTCAAATTGTTTCGCCTTCCTTTGACGAAAACTTTTAATGTCGCTACTTTAGAATTTAGCTTCGATTCCAAATATTAATGCCAATTTATTCACGACACGCAAATATAGACATCTCTGAACGTTTACACAGATACACACAAGTGTACAAGTATTAGATTAAAAGTGGGGTATCTACTGTTTTTTAAATCACTAATATATATATACTATATATATATATATATATATATATATTATATAGATATATATATATATATATATATATATATATTATTTATATATTATATATATATATATTATATACTATATTAGATATATTTTTTTTTTTATATATCATATATATATATTATATATATAATATATATATATATATATATATATATATATAGTATATATATATATATATATATATATATTTATATTAACTATATCTATATATCTATATATATATCAGTGCGATTCAAGAACTTATTTACTATAGTGCCTCTTTCTCTTTCTCTTCTGTTGCCTCTCTGTTCTCTGTCTCTTCTCCTCTTCTCTCTCCTATATATAATATATATATATATACTATA
>JABUQX010045920.1:2500-29178 GCA_015478945.1 Trachelipus rathkii
GACGCGTGGCAGCGAAGTTCTAACGGAGGATCAAAAGGATCAACGTGTGATGCTTGCGTCAGATCTTTTCCAGCGATCCACCGATGATACTGACTTTATGAGGAACATTATAACAGGTGATATGGCACCATGTGACTTTTTCCTATTTCCTCAACTCAAGCAGACTCTACAAGGAAAATTTGATGTCATGACCATTCAGGGGAATTCGACGAAGTAACTTCAGGCCATTCCGAAGAATGACTTCCAGAAATGTTTCCATCAATAGCAGGAACGTTGGGCAAAGTGTGTAGCTGCAGGAGGTTCTTATTTTGAAGGGGACTAAGCCTCTTAACCTGTATCGCCTATATTTTCCATGTAATAAGTGTAATCCGGATACTTTTGAACAACCCTCGTATATATATAATATATATATATATATATAATATATTATATATATATATATATATTATATATATATATATATATTATATATATATATATATATATAATTATATATATAATATAATATATATATATTAGTGTTGCACCGATATCAAAAATTTGAGGGCGTTACCGATTAACAAAGTACAAAAAACCGCGCCGAATTTTTTCATTCGATACCCGATACCGATATACCGATACTTTTACCCCTATATGGCCTAAATATATATATATATATATATATATATATATATATTAGTATATTATATATATAGTATATAATATAGTATATATATATATATATATATAATATATATATATTTTTGCCAGTTTGACAAAAACGAACGCAAATTCGACATTTTATTACGTTTTCGAACCCAATTTTTTAAAATAATATTGTAATACCAATTTATGTTTAAAAATGAAAGTGACTTTATCATAATTTATTAAATAAACACTTTAATGAGGATTCTTAGGGATTGGTTGAAAATTGAAGTGGGACCGAATGCCCCGCCCCCAAATCGTCGGGGCAATTTCGGTCCTGGGCGTTACTTATCGGCTATCTAAACATTAATCCTATATTATAATATCAAATACAATATTATACTAATTCTACTTCTAAAGGATAACATTAACAAAATAAAAGAAAAAATTGAAAAAGAAAAAAAAAAATAAAAGTCTCATAAACGCTTAGCATTTTGAGTACCCCTGATTTTGGACCGAATTGCCCCGTGTTACGTACGTATATATATATTATATATATATAGATATATATATATATATTATTATATATATATATATATATAATAGTATATATATATATAT
Source organism: Trachelipus rathkii (assembly GCA_015478945.1). Taxonomy (NCBI): domain Eukaryota; kingdom Metazoa; phylum Arthropoda; class Malacostraca; order Isopoda; family Trachelipodidae; genus Trachelipus; species Trachelipus rathkii. The sequence goes on from JABUQX010045920.1 coordinate 3,746, forward strand.
ATATATAATCAGCACCATTCAATGTAAATCACCCACTTCTCTCGCCAGACTGGGGGTAAAGGTTGCGTAACTGCACCGGAAACAGAAAAGTAGTAGGGGAACATGAAACAAGTTGAAAAGAAAGCCCAGCCTTACCTCCCCTTTTTACCTTTTAGTGGAAAACTCATTCGCAGTCAGGAAAAATCCAACTAGAGCTTCACATTTTACTGTGACAGAGCCTCACTACGGCATCTTGTCAATGTGGGGTCATCCTTGCCCAGGTGGGCCACAACCATACCTCTTCACAAAACCCTGCCTTCACTCCTATTAATCACCTTTCTTCTCGCCTCCATGCCAATAACATTTCTCTCCTCCAGGCATTCTTTACTGACTTTCCCAATCCGCTTTTTCCTCAGCCTCCCAGCCGGTCAATTCCCAGCACACTCGCCACTATAAATCCACATAACCAACTGACTATCATCCATCATTTCCACATGACCAAACCATCCCAATGTACTTTCATTTATCTCTCATTTACCCCTATTTCTTTTTTTCCACAACCACAAACTCTGCTATATATGATTCATTCCTCATTTTATATTTCTCTCACACCTAACACGCCCCTAAGGTTGTACATCTGAACACATGTACATTAATCTATGCCTCTTATTCCAAACCATTGTCTCACTACATTAACATGGGCAAAACTTACCCTCACGTAAGACCCTAGCACACTCAACAACTTATCCATATTACATCCTCCAATTATTTAATGCACCGCCACCTTTCCTGCCATCAAACTTCCTAACCACTCGGCAGTCATCTGCTACCTTTCATCCAACATATTCCAAAATATTTAAACTCAGACACTTGTTTCAAGCTAATTCCCATCTAGCATAACTGTACACCGACGGGACTGTCTCACTCCACAACCATAATGCTTTACTCTTTTGATCTATGTTTACTTTCAAAGCCCTCCTTTTACACACCACTGCCAAATCTCTCTACCAGACCTCTCAAAACCCTCATCAGATTCGCCACACAGAACAAATGATCGCACATTTTAATAGGGCAGGCACCCTTCCCACTCCTCTTCCATTCTCCATTCATTCTAACCCCATCCCGGCCCCCCCCCCGAACTCTAATTCTTCTAATAATCCTTCATATACAAATTGAATAACAAGTAGACATAACACATCCTGCCCACTCTGCTTATATATTAAACCATCACTTTTACACCATTTTATTCTTAACACGCTTCCACTATCATCATACATCATCATACTTTGATTCCCAATCAGAAGCTTACAACCACACCTATATCTCTAACACCTGCAATAAGAGCTTCCCCATTATCTATCATACTCCTGCTTTGCAGATCCATATTAAAAATACAATTTATTTCTTCTTCTCCCTCATTTTACACAAATTATTTCTTTTCAATGTAAAAGATTTGATCACAGCATCCTCTACCCACTTCTATATATGCAATATTGTTCTTCACCCAATGTTCCTTCAGTCACTACAACACACTTACTTTCACCAAAAGCATACTTATATATATATTTATATATATATATAGTATATATATATATAGTATAGTATTATATATTATATATATATATATATATATATATATAATATATTATATATATATTATATATATATTATATATATATTATATATATATATATATATGCCGGCAACAAAAAAAGTGACATTGAATAATGGCAACAGAAATCGATACACAAAAATCGCTGTCACGATTATACTTGCCATCAAACCAATATAAAAGGGGCTGGGCTTATGACACCCGTAGACGACTGTTGTGAGCTCATATGATCGCAGAGAAAGTCAATGTCTCGTTTGAGCTCGTACAGTGAGGTGTTATTGTACGGCGCTCTGGCTTGCGCATTTCTTGATTTCGTGTCGACATTTGCCGTGCTAAAACTTCTGTGCAAGTAGATACAATGGGGCGGGAAAAGCTTTCTATGACAGAAAAAAGCCGTGCCTTGACCCTATTAGAGCAGGGAATGTCTGTTATTGATGTAGCAGCAGATTTAGGAACCTCAAGAAATACGATTTATCGCCTAAAACACGCTGCTGAGGGATTGCCACCAGGTACCATATCACAGAGGAAGAAAGGCACTGGTGCAGCTAGGAAGACAGCTTCAAGGACTGATAATATCCTAAGGCGTGAGGTGATGTTAGACCCTTCTTTAACCTCTGCTTCACTCAAGAAAAAGCAACCAGATCTCCTCCAGAACGTCGCTCTCAGGACCTGGTGGAAATCCCACAGCAGCGTGTTTTAGGCGATAAATTGTATTTCTTGAGGTTCCTAAATCTGCTGCTACATCAATAGCAGACATTCCCTGCTCTAATAGGGTCAGGGCACAGCTTTTCTCTGTCATAGAAAGCTTTTCCCGCCCCATTGTATCTACTTGCACAGAAGTTATAGCACGGCAAATGTCGACACGAAATCAAGAAATGTGCAAGCCAGAGCGCCATACAATAACACCTCACTGTACGAGCTCAAGCAATACACTGACTTTCTCTGCGATCATATGAGGTCAAGGCAGTCGTCTACGGGTGTCATAAGCCAGCCCCTTTTTTATTGGTTTGATGGAAAGTATAATTGCAACAGCGATTTATGTGTATCAATTTCTGTTGCCATTATTCAATGTCACTTTTTTTGTTGCTGCCATTGTGTATATATATATATATATATATATATATATATATATATAGCAAAATAAATTATATAATATATATATATTATAATATATATATATCATTTATAATATAGATATTATATAATATAATATATAATTAATCGGTATATATTATATATATATATATATATATATATATATTATATATATATATATTGTTGTAGAGTATTCAATTCTCTTTTTATATATGATATATATATATATAATTATATATAATATATATATATGAGCAAAATCAATTTAAAGATGCAAAATGTGTTAATCAGTAAAGGATGTCTGACAAAAATTTGCTGATGTGTACTTTACTAACAAAATATGCAGATACCGGTAATCAGAAATACAACCAATGTGACCGGAGGTGAGTACTGATTACCCATGTTATCTGATGCATCACTAGTGATTAACATTAGGGAGATCTATGTACGTGCGATAGTGATTTAGATATCTTGTAGAGAGAGAAAGAGTTTAGTTCATATGCATATTTTAGAAAGAAAAATAAACTATTTAAGTATTAAAAATAAATCGGAATTGCAGCATGTGCTGAACAGGGATGACAGAAATAATATTCAGGGTATTCAGGTTTATTTTTGGAGAAATTAACATAGCCTCATCCTTGTACTACAAAAACAAGGTTATGACAAATAGTGTGCCAAAAGTCGAATGACGATTCTGAGGAAAATTATTTTTTAAAAGTTGAGAAATTTTCAAATTTGTTTTGTTGATAAACACTAAGCAAATTTAATTACCCTTATGAATTAACAAAATAATTTCCATTTTATTCTTTTGAAAGTTTCCTCCCAAATGAGTCTATTATTAAACTTTTTGTCATTTTATAATGTTAATTAAATTGCAATTTTTTTTGTTTTGTTAGAATCGAAATTTATTTTAAGAATCTGAAATTGAAAAGATTTACATAGCCATATATCTTTGTTTAGCGCTAGATCAGTAATTCTGAAAGACAATTTGTATTGTGATATAACATACTGGTAATGAGTTCTTATCCATGAATACAAATTTTACTGGAAACCATAAAAAATTTTTATTACTTTGACTCCAACTCTGGTTCCAATAAGAATTTCAGTTTCAAAATTTTGACAAAGCTCAAAGCTAAAGCTCAACAATTGGAAAACACACGCATTTTGAAATTAGAACTTGATTAGTTTTTAAATGAATCACGGGCTTACAAGAATGGAGTTAATTCTAGAGTTTACGGGTTTGTTTGAGAGAGAGAGAGTGTATTATATATATATAACCGAGAGGAGAAGACTGAGAGAGAGAGAGAGAGCAGAGACGAGATGGAACGAGGCTAGCCCAGATAGAGATGAGGACGGAGAAGAGATGAGATATTCCAAAATTCGGTTTTTCAAAAATGTATTCTTTTTACGATATCACTGGAGTGATGCCGCGAAAGGCTCTTCTGTACTCTGCGGAAACGTTGCGCTTTAGTTTTTCGTACCTCAACAGCAAGTATGACCGCTTGCTTTGTTCCTAGATATTTATATGAGCAATAAATAGGAAGATCTACTCCGTACGGACCCACGCCGCTTTCCAATTTACTCTTAGGAACAGCACCACGTAGCAGGAAGGAAATTTCCAAATTTTGGAATTTAATTATCCTATAATTTGAGTTGTACTAAGTAGTGTTCGATTATTGTTTATAAGACTCTTTTTTTTACGTATTTTATTAAAGGTAATGAGAACTTTTTTTTCTTTTAACAATCAACCTAAAAAATTTTGGAAATTATTTACTTTCATTATCCTCTCAAAATATTAAAACAAAAGACTTAGCAAAAAAAAAAAATATCTGGGTAGGAGACTCCTATTCTTGTGGTTGTTCGATTCTTTCTCAACATTATATTGATTAAGTTAATAGTATATATACATATTATATATATAAACATATATACGTAATATAGTATATACATATATATATAGTATAATCATATCATATATATCATATATATTACTCTATATATATATATATATTATTATAGTATATATATTATACAAAAGGTTATGGCGTGGTCCTAATTAAGAAAGTCTCTATACTATATATAATTATTATATATAAATACTATATACTAATACATACCTATATATTATAATATATATATTATCTACATATAATATTATAATTATTAACAATAGTTAACAATAGTACTCAGAAGTAGGCGAGGCCTATTTAAGAAGTCTTGGATCTAGCTAATACGCGAATTACGATACTACAATTTTAACTAAAACGTTAAAAGTAGTATAGAAAAAATTACACCTAACTGACCTTCCTTTTACATAAACTATATTATTAGTTGCTTGTGCCCTGAAATAAAGCCATATGAGTTAGGCGATGATACTCCGAAAACTTCTCTTGCATCGCGAAGGAAACAGTGGTGTGTTTTTGGAGAGTAAACACTCTAGACGGGAGCTGCCCCACCCCATTGCCCCCTGACGACGCTGCCATAAATAGCTTAGATATATATATATACATATTATATGTATATAAAATACTAAATATTATATATCATATATATATATATATATACGATATTATAATTATATAGTATACTATATATATATATATAAATTATATATATATCTAACTATATATCAAATAGTATATAATATATAATAATACTAATATATATATACGTATTATACTTATATTATTATATATCACACGATTATTATTATATATATAGTACATAATATATATATATTATAATTTATATATATATTGTATAATATATACTATATATATATATATTGCATATACTAATATTACACTATATATATATATATATATATCTATATAGTATATTTATATATTATATTATATATATAGAGAGAGAGAGAGACGAGGCAGAGAGAGAGATAGAGAGAGACGAATGATAGTGAAAAAGAAAGAAAGAGAAAGACGACATTAACCTAGCAAATACACATAGATCCGAGAGAGAGAGAGAGAGGAAGAGAGAGGGAGCAGAGAGAGAGAGAGACCAGACAGACAGACAGTAAGAGGAAGGGGAAGAGATGAGAGAAGAGGAGAGAAGAGAGAAGAGAGAGAGACAGAGAGAGAGAGAGATGAGAGAGAGAAGAAGAGAGAGATGAGAGAGAACAGAGAAGAGAGAAGGCACGAGTAGTAAAAAGTTGCTGAAGTCGCCGAACTGAATTTTATATATAATATATAATATATTACTTATATAATATATATATACACATATAATATATATACTTTACTATATATATTATAATATATATTATATATTATAATATATATATGACTATAATTTATATATTTATATATATATATAATATACTATAGTATATAATATTACTAATATATATATAAATATATATACGATATATATATATAGGTTAAAATTTAATCTTAGTATCTCAAATATTAAGAGTCACACTCTCACTTTCAATTGTTGTCAAATGTTCAAAATGGTAATAAATTAATGATAAAAGCGTTATTTATTTGTTTCTGAGTTAATATTGGAGATATGTTCCACTTTTGAATTGAAAAGATCTAAGAACAGCAAATCTCACTCGGTAAAAAAATCATTACCTAAATTAAAGTCCTTTTCCTTTTTGCTTCGTGTCATGAATACCGTTTGTGAATCCGTCTTTTGCCTTTTTGATTTCGTGAATATCGTTAAAGAAGGTCTTTAATTTCATGATCAAAATTATTTATGGCTTTTCAAGTGTTAACTATCAACATACAGATTAGTGCATTTAAACTGTGTGTTTCGTATCAAGCTCCTACGTTAGGTGGAAAAAAGTTTTACCCCAGTAACTAACTGTTGATTGAAAGAAACTTATTTCAATCTAAGTTAGAAAGAAAACAATTCCAATCAAGAACCTTTCTTATGGAATTAAACCATTGTCGGAAGTTTAAGTGTTTGTTTCTTTCATAATTTCTTAAGGGATGCATTTCTCCATCTGCGTAATATCAAGTGAAATTTAAATTTATCACGTTGAAGAGCTAACTAAACTACCTATGCATAAAAATGTGTATTTGACTCATTCTTAAAATTAACGAGGAGAGTACATAATTTTTTATATTTTGAAAATTTTCTACAAAGTTTTGAAATTACGTAAAATAATTTCTTTAAAATTTGCTAATTTGAAATTATTTTTGAAAATTGTTTCCTTACTTTCGTATATTTATTTCTTGCCATTTTTGATATCTTGACATAAGTTATTTTACAAATGGAAACACGGTTTTTATTTTAAGCAAATTTTGACCACACAGAAATCAGACGGTACTACCGATAGTAGTATTTTCTATCCGAGTACGAAATACTTTATAATCTTGCCCTTTAAGTATCTAGTAGTAAAATTCGAGCTATTTTTTTTTGCCATAAATAAATTTTTTCGACCTTTTTATTCTCTTATCAATCTAAATGCTATATTTACAAACTATATTTATATACACTATATATCATATCTTATAAGATAAATATCGTGGTATAGTTTTAATATATTATATATATATATATATATATATATATAATATATATATATATATTATATAATATATTATATATATATATTTATATAGTATAGTATATATATATATATAATATATAATACTATAGTAATATATGATATATATATAGCATTATATAATAATATATATATTATATATATATTAATATATATATGTATATATATATATATATATATATATAATTAAATATATATATATATATATTAATTATATATACTATAATATATATATTATATAATATATATACTATATATATATATATATATAATACTATATATATAATTATATATAATATATATATATATATATATATATATATATATATAATATATAGTATATATATATATTATAATATATAATATATAGTATATAATATATATATATATTATACTAATATATATATATATTAATATTATATATATATATTAAGTCATATCATATATATATATATATAGTTTACTATATTATACTTATATATATTAATATATACGTATATATATATCTTTATATAGTTTATATACTATATACTATACTATATATACTATATATATATATATTATATTCATATATATAATATAACTATATAATATAAATTATTAATCTATATCCATATATACTATATAATATACTATATATATATATATATACTATATACTACTATGACTAATATATACTATATATCTATTACTGCCTATATATATATATATTAAGTATATAAATATTTTGGGCAGTAAACTATTTTTAAGTATGATCTCGTGTCACTTTCGTCGTTACACACTGTGCTCTTTACTCCTCAAACACAAACGCCGGACCAACATATGAATGCATTTTATAAAATCTTTATTGTGCAGTGCGAAGTGAATTTGCATATTGCATTGCCTCACAATCTTAGTTGATGCAGTGCTTGGTTGTAAACGCATAGTGTTCAGGGCGTCGGATGCAGTGCCCGAAACGGGTGCGGTGCAGTTCTGCGGCGTGCGAAACGCGTGCGGTGCGTGCGGAACGGTTGCGTTACAGTTCTGTGCGTGGTCGAACAACGTACGTGCGTGCGGTGCGTTGCGAACTCGGTGCAGGTTGCAGTTCTGGTGTGTGAGCGAAACGGTGCGTGCAGTTCTGGTGTGTGCGAAAACGGGTCAGTGCGAACGGTCGCGGCAGTTGCATGCGAACGGTGTGGCATTCAGTGCGTGCGAAACGGCCGGATGCACGGTATATCGACTTGATCCGGCGCAGGAGTGCCGCATTTGTTTCACCACCTCGTTTTCCAATTTTTAACGGCGCAGTTCATTCAGAGTGCGCATTTTGTTTTCACACCTGCGCGATGTTCACTTTAAACGTGCGCATTCATTTCAGAGGTGCGCATTTGTTTCGACACCTGCGCTGTTTCACTTAAACGTGCGCAGTTCATTTCAAAGGTGCGCATTTGTTTTCACACCTGCGCTGTTTGTTCAATTTAAAGGTGCGCATTCAGAGGTGCGCATTTGTTTTCACAACTGCGCTGTCACTTTAAACGTTTGCAGTTCATTTCAGGAGTGGCACTTTTGGTTTCTACACCTGCGCTGTTTGTCAATTAAACCGCTTTGCCGCGAGTTCATCTCAGAGGCGCATTGTTTTCACCACCTGCGCTGTTCACTTTTAACGTGCGCAGTTGTTTCAAGAGTGCGCAATTGTTTTCACACCTGCACTGTTCTTGCTCAATTTAAAACTGCCGCGCAGTTCATTCAGATGTGCGCATCTTTTCATTATCACACTGCGCTGTTCACTTTAAACGTATCGCAGGTTTCATTTCAAGTGAGTGCGCATTTTTTCCACACCTGCCTGTTTGTTCAATTTAAAGTGCGCAGCTTCGTTCAAGAGTGCGCATTGTTTCCACACCTGCACTGTTTGTTCAATTTAAACGTGCGCAGTTCATCTCAAGAGTGCACATTGTTTTCACACCTGCGCTGTTACTTTAACATGGCGCAGTTCGTTTCAAGTAGTGCCATGTTTTCACACCGCAAACTGTTTTGTTCAATTAAAAGTGCGCAGTTCTCATTTCAAGAGCGCATTTGTTTTCACACCTGCGCTTGTTTGTAATTTAAACGTGCGCCAGTTATTTAAGAGCGCATTTTGTTTCCACACTGCGCTGCTCACTTAAATGTGCGCAGTTCATTTCATCAAGAGTGCGCATTTTTCACACCTGCGCTGTTTGTTCAAATTTAAACGTGCGCAGTTTATTTCAGAGGTGCGCATTTGTTCACACCTGCGCTGTTCCACTTTTAAATGTGCGCAGTTCATTTAAGAGTGCGCATTCTGTTCCACAACCTGCGGCTGTTTGTTCAAATATTAAACTGCCAGTCATTTAAGGGTGCGTATGTTCCACACTGCGCTGTTCACTTTAAACTGCGCAGTTCATTTCAGGAGGGCATTTGTTTTCACATCTGCGCTGTTCACTTATACGTACGCAATTGACTTTGTGCTTTTTTTCTCGTCCAATGTTGCGCAATTGACTTTGTAGTTGCTTCACGGGCGCAGTTCACTTATACGTGCACAATTGACTTGTGCTTGTTTTCTCGTGCCCGCAATTGACTTTGTAGTTGCTTCACGTGGGCGCAGTCAACTTATACGTGCGCAATTGACTTTGTGCTTGTTTCTCGTGCGCAATTGAACTTAGTAGTTGCTTCACGTGGCGCAGTCAACTAATATGTGCGCAAACTGCACTTTGTGTTTGCCCTTCATCAGCGTGCGGCAGTGACTTTGTATTGCCTTCACGGTGCCGCAAGTCAACTTATCATGTTCGCAATTGACTTCATGTATTTGCTCATACGTGCCGCAGTGACTTTGTAGTTGCTTCACGTGTCCGGTCAACTTATATGTGCGCAATGCTTTGTGCTTGTTTCATCGTGCGCAATTTACTTTGTGCTTGTTTTCTCGTGTGCAATTGACTTTGTAGTTGCTGCAATTGACTTTGTGCTTGTTTTCACGTGCGCAATTGACTTTGTGCTTGTTTCTCGTGCGCAATTGACTTTGTAGTTGCTCACGTGTTGCGGCATTCACTTATACGTGCGCAATTGGACTGTGCTTTTTTTCTCGTGCGCAATTAAACTTGTAGTATGCTTCCGTGTCGCGCAGTCAACCTTATATGTCGCGCAACTGACTTTGGTATTGCTTCCATACAGGTGCGCAGTGACCTTTTTATTGGCTCACGTGTCGCACTCACACTTTACGAGTGGCAATTGACTTTGTCTGTTTTCTCGTGGCGCAATTGACTTGCACGTGTGCTTCACGGTGCGCAGTCAACTCATACGTGCGCAATTGACCTTATAGTTGCGCAGTTCATGTCATATATGCGCAGGACTTGGAGTTGCTTCCAGTGTGCGGCAATTGACTTTGTGTTTAGTTTCACGTGGGCGAAATTGATTTGTGATATTTTTCTGCGCTGTTGACATTTTTTGTACTTTTGATTCTTCACAGTGCGGTTTTTTCAGGCGCAGTTTGATATTTTTCTGCGCTACTGATATTTTTCTGCGCTGTTTAATTTTTTTTTGTGCTTTCTGCTCTGCAGTGTGTTTTGGCGCATTTAATATTTTTCTGCGTTAATATTTTCTCGCGCAGTTAGTTTCCCAGTGGTTTATAGCTGCCTCTAGTTAGCCATTAGCAAATTAGTCCACAATACTGTCACATTAAATATAATTTGTTCACAATGGATATATTAACGATTATACGACTTAAGTCACAGAGGAGTCTCAAATGAAAGACCTGCGGTCTCTTCCGGATGAAAAAGTATATAAGCATAGTTTAATACGAGCACGCTATCGACAGGGTGAGCTGAGTCCCGCTTCGGTGAAAAGAGTGCTTTTAAGAAAGAAAGCTTACTTTATGCTGCAAACATTTTCCTGAAAAAGGTGGATGATGATACAGAGTCACCTACCCTCATCGACCCTGTTATTATCAAAACAATTTTCGACAAGGTCCTCGATTATCTCGCACATTAAGGCTCAAGATACTCTGATCGAAAACCTATTAATAGGGGCTGAGTACACCAAGTTCGACCAATCGCTTCTAGACGAGAGATTTCCGCCACTGATGCTTACCACATAAAAGTGGCTCAAGCTCTTCAACTGTTAAGAGTCGAATACGGATATGAAATCGAGTCTCGAGGATCTTCTGATGCCCTTTCTGAAAATGAGAGAGCAGCTTCAAATTCGAACAAAACATGCTGTGACCACTCAAAGTCTTTTCCCATGCAGCCTTTTAGCCTGAAGATCCAGCCCTAAAATGCGAGATTTTTCAGCGCAGAAGGACAAAGCATCCTCGTTCCTTCCTGCAGGAGTTCAATAATGTGTATGGGGAGGAGGGACTTGTCACAGGCTGTTAAGGCAGTATCTCAAGTCCCATTTAAAGGATATGCTCTCAAAGACATTGAGCATTTGGCGGGTACGAATGAGAACTATGAATGTTGCCTTGTCCATTTTAAAAGAACATTACGTGGACAGGGCCTTCATTATTGATTTTATTTTCCATGAACTGGACTTATCTCCGCCTCTGGACGGGAAGCAACTTGAAAAAGTCAGAACATTTATTTTAAAGGTCCGGGGTCACTTAAAGGAACTTAAGGAGCTCGGGGTTGACTTCTTCCCAGAGGAGAGTTCTGGTTGCCAATTAATCAGCCATATTTTAGTTGATAAACTTCCTCACTCATTTTTAAGAGAGTTGAAGTTGGCAACTAAAGAACAATATCCGTCAATTAATCTGATTTTTAAGGAGCATAAACAAATAATTCAAACAATGCAGAGGTTCTGAACCTCTCCGACCTCAACTTCGTTCTCATCATCTAAATCATCTTCTTCCAAAGGGAACATCAAGAGAGAGAAGAAGAGACCCTTTGATCAGAAGGGTCATACTTTCAACACTTCAAAAGGCTCTCTAAAAAGAACTACCTTTCCTTCTGAATCTCCCTCAGGTTCAAATTCAAATTCAAATAATCTATCTTTAAGGAAAGTCAGTGTAACCTGTGCAATGGAGACCATTACCTCTCTGACTGCACGGTTACTAACCCTACAATCCCAAAACAAGGGACAGACTGCTGTGGCATTAAGACATGTGCTGTAACTGGTCCAGGCATAAAGCAACATGCATCACATGCCCGCTAACATCAATTAAAAAGTATCCATGCCATAAATGAGAGCCGAAACATCTAGCCCGCTCTCTGTTCCGCTGGAACAACTAATCAAAACAGGGAGCATTCCGTCAAGAAAATGCTGATGAAAGAAATAAAGCTGATGTTAATCATCTTTGTATTATCACTGGGCAATCATCAGCTTCACATATTCTGCCTACAATAACCATAATAGCAAGGCACAATAATAAATCAGTTTCTATTCGTTCTCTTATAGACTTGGGTCACAGAGAACATTATGCTGCCTAAATTGCTTGCTCACACTTGGAATCAACTGTGAACAATTACCTATAATAAGAAATCCTATAAAAACATTTATCGGAGAAGAAGAAGCGAACATCGTACCTAGTCGACCTAGATAATAAATTGCTGCTGCAATTCATTCTTAGAACCCGTTCTGTGTTGACCCTTTCTTGGATGTTGCCGTTGCAGTTCTTAAAGGTTAGCATCATGCCACTGTCCATTCGTGAAATATAATGTGCGCTGCACAACGTCCTTTTGGCCCTTATGGGGATTCGCGTCGAGACATCGACCCTTCCTTAGGTACTGACACTTATCGTCATATGAAAACACTTTCCAAATTATCGATGTTGGAAGGTCGTGCCATCAGCTTGGCTTTGGTGAGTTCCTTTCGCCCAGTGAATTCTTTATCACGCTTCCTCATCAACAAGCCTTTCCATACAGAAAGCCGACTTCAACATCAACTCTTGATATACAATCAGAGGGACTCATGACTATCCATGTCTGTCTCCTCGTGCCAAAACACCTATTCCAAGCTTCTTCTAATCTCGTCAACTCGATTATTGACCCTCATCCTACTTACCCGAACCTTCTTAGCATTTCTTCAAATGAAATAAGTGCCGACCTGGGTTTGGAATATCGTGTAAAGCTTGAGCTCTTAGATATTCAGAATTTAGAAGGGATTATGTACCCGATCGATAAGATTTCTATCGTTCTAAATTCCCACAACTGCATTCATCTATCGATGGAAAAAGATACCATATTGAAATCCCATGATCCCAGAATTAGTGGATCAGGTCCCTTCTAATTATCGTATTGCTTTGAGTACGCTTAGACGAGTTAAAAATCGTCTCAGCAATCAAGGTCTTGATAAGGCTTACACTGATGTTTTTAAGGAACAGCTGAGATGTGGTATCATCGAAATCATCTCTGTCGATCCGAAGGAGTTCGATCGTTACATATGGATCCCCCCCCCCATAGGCCTTGTAATAATGATGGGGCTGATTCAGAGTTCAACGAAAATTAACAAGAGTGACCAATTGTAGCCTTAGAACAAAAGGCGCTCCTCTTAATCAAGCTTGTTACCCAGGCATCGACTTGTTGGTTCCTTTCCTTCGTCTCCTTCTTTCCTTAGGACCAACAATATGTGGTTGTCGCTGACATCTCGAAAGCCGTTCGTTTTCAATCTATCTTACAACTTGAAAGCTGATCAGTAACAAGTGTTTGTTCTTCTGGAAGAAGTATGGCAGATTGTTACTTATAGGTACGCGCACAATCATTTTCTGCTTCTGTATCCCCTTTATCTTAGGAGCCGTTATAAGACATCTCATTAAAAGCAAATATTCATTCGATCTGGTCTCTCGGCTTCTGTTCAATAACTTGGATGTGGATAATTTTATCTACACTCATTCATCCCTGATGTTTTGAGAGACATCTATTCAGCCTCTCAGTAGAAAGGATGAAGGAGGGTGGTTCAACTTGTGTTCCTGGAACACCAACCACCCTGATCTAAAAGCTCAAATCAAAGACGATCAGATGCTTTCCTCTCATAATTGTGATGAGGAAAAAAGTCTTGGGATATCTATATCATCCCGAAAATGATACCCTTAGATTAGCAGACTTTAACCTTACCTCAGTCGAATAAAAACGAGATCTTCTCTCCCAAGTAAACAAAATCTTTGATCCTCTTTCTTTTTTCCTTCCTGTAACCTTAAGGGGACGTTTGTTGATGAGGCGGACATGGGATAAAGAAATGAGTTGGGATGACTCCATTGACCAGGATATAAAAGAAGATTGGGAAGAAACATTCGGTGCTCGATCTCGACGATCTCAAACTTATCTTTTTCAACGCTTCTGCTATTGAAGCATTCAGCAAATTCAAACTCTTCAACATCTTTTGTGGACGCAGTTCACAATTGTTATGGGTTCGCAGCTTTACGTCACCAGTTCAGAACTGTCCCGTCATTAGTGTGGGCAAAATCTAAGGTGGCTCCTGTCAGGGGAAAAACACTTCCTTGTCTCGAGCTTTTATCAGTCTATTTTGGCTCTTAAGTGCCTTCCACAAATATTGACGGGATTAACAGAGGTTGAATTCAAGGCTGTCAACATCTTCTCGGATTCCCAAATCGTCCTAGCATGGGTAGCGGGAGGAGGTAGCAAAACAAAACAAATTTTTGTCAAAAATAGAATCCAAGATATCAAAAGCACGGTCTCCTCCATGAGAGATGACAAATTACTGCCTATCTCTTTTCACTACGTTAAAACGGATGAAAACCCTGCGGACTTGATAACTCGAGGATTATCACACGAGAGTTTGTCAAAAAACTAAGCTTTTGGAAATTTGGTCCGAACTGGCTCCGCTACGATTCAGGTTTACTGGCCCAATTTCAGCAGTTCGGGGGGAGGAATGGTGGACCTTCTTCAACATTTATGGTCATATCAGGCCCCACTCCCCTATTTCATCAACATTTACGATATTCTTTCTTTGTCAACTTGTTAATGAGTATGTTCCTTACTTTCAACATTCGTGTATCAACTCTTTCCTCATCGATTGTGACAAAAAAGCTAGACTTTTCTTAGATACAAAAAGTTATGGCAGCGGAAAGCTTTCCTGTTTTTTGGGAACTTCTTCCGGTTTTTCTTTTTTCTTAATGATGGTCAAGTCGAACCCTGCTTCTGCTAAAGCACCACCAGATTTGGATTTCTCGTCTCAACCTCTTTTTAGATGACTCAGGGCTCACAGAGTAGGGCCGTCTATTCGGACTACATATATTATTGTTAATCTGCAGGTAGAGACTAGCATCACTGTGGTTCTTTTAGAAATCACAATCATCTGAAACCTTTCTACCATCATTAAAGAATGCGCACATGTTGCCTGTAAACACCTTGGCATTCAAGGCAACCCTTACTGTATTCCGCTTAAATAGGTTATTGGATATACTCAGCTTCACATCAACGATAAGAAAAAATACTCGTCGGAATGTGTCTCTGCACAAAGTACAACAGCCTTTCCTTTCAATATCCAATTCACGGATTTCACAAAAGCTCAAGTTAACTTTTATCGTCCTTTCACTAGTGTAGGTGTTGACTACAAACACTAAACATTTTTGTCAGAAGTCAAGGTTCAAAATCAACCACAAAAAAATTGTACTTTGTATGTAGCACTTGTCTCAACATTTCGTTGTGTGTATTTAGATTTGATCCCCTGACATGTCTGCAAAATCATTTGTTCAATCGTTCAATCAATCGTTTGTGACTAGGTTTGGAGTCCCTGAATTCTTATATAGTGACAATGCCCGTTCCTTTAATAGAAGCGCGGATGCTCTTGAACAATTCGTTGTTTCGGAAACTGGTTCCGAGTTTCTGCGTCAAAATCAAATTTAACATAAACGTATTCCTTTATATAGTCCTTGGACTGGAAGTATGTGGGAACGTTTCAATCCTGACTGTCAAAAACTGCCTCTACAAGACAGTAGGGCGTAAAGCTTGGAATATTTTTGATTTTATCACTATCCTGGCGATATCGCCGACGCCATTAACTCGACGACCTCTAAACTACCTTTCGGACCAACGAATATTGTTCCTTTACACACCAAATTGTTTCTTTATAAACGCTTTGGCTAATACAAGTCTCATTTTAACTGATCCTACTTCTTCCAATTCATCATCAAGAGAGGAACTTATTCAGTCCCTTAAGAGATCTTCGGAGATGTTCGAGGATTTTAGAACTCGATGGTATACCGAATACCTCTTAAGCCTGAGAGAAGTAGGAAGAGATTGTAATCAGGTCGCATGGATAGAATAAAGTAAAGGTGGGGGACGTTGTGTGTACTTATTAAAAGTCCTGTAAGGAGCGCCGCATATTGGCAAATGGGCATAATCCAAACGCTCATATATGGAGATGATGGTAAAGTTCGTTCAGTCAAAGTCCGTACCCCTGGAAGGCTAATAAATGTGTATCCTATTAAACATTTTTCCCTCTGGAATTATCTTTGACTCATAGTGGGAATTCGGAATAACTCGTTAGGAACTGATGCCCCTTCTACTACGATGGGTTCCTTTACCATTTCTTCTGCAGGCAACCAGTCCTGTGTAATCCCAACCGTAACAATGATAATTCCACAACAATATCAACAATCTCGTCCTAAAAAAAAGCGGCGGTCGTGGCGCGATTCTAAATTTCCTCAATGTCGGTTCGATTCGGAATCTTTTGAATCAGAAGAATCCTCAATTCTGATGATTGTATCATTATTTCGGATTAATTTAATGATTAAGATTTTTTTTTCTTTTTTTATTAATGACAGCAAATTCGGTCGTAATTTTATGCATCGCCCACGCCAGGATATTTAAAATTTAATCTTTAGTATCTTAAAAATATTAAGTCACATTCTCACTTTCAATTATTTGTCAAATGTTCAAAATGGTAATTAATGATTTAATGATAATTGCGTTTTTCATTATTCATTTGTTTTTCGCTATAAATGGAGAAATGTTTCCCTTTTGAATTGAAAAGAACAAGAACAGCAAAATCTCACTCTGTAAAAAAATTACCTAAATCAAGGTCTTTTGCCTTTTTGCTTCGTGTCGAAAATACCGTCTGTGAATCTGTTTCTTTTGCTTTTTACTTTCGTGTGTGAATATACCGAACACCATTTGTGAATCTCCGTTTTTGCCTTTTTTGATCGATTTCCGTGATATCGTTAAAGAAGCTCCTTTAAGTTTTCATGATCAAAAATTAAGGATATGGCTTTTCAAGTTTTAACTATTCAAAATAAATTGTGATTTAAACTGTGTTGGTTTCGTATCAAGACCTACGTAGGGGAAGAGAAGTTTTTACCCAGTAACTAACTGTTGGTGATTGAAAGAAACGTATTTCAATATATAACTGTGGAAAAGAAACAATTTTTCAACGCAATTAACCGCTTGCCGTTACCTATCTACTGATTTTACTCAAGTAAGTTGTTTTTGGTTTCTTTTCATATTTTTTTAAGGGTGCATTTTCTCCAAATTTCAAATTTCAGTAATTTAAATTTATCACAGTTTAAGTTACTTTTAAACTACCTATGCATACAAATGTGTATTTGACTCATCTTACAATTTAACGAGGAGGTACATAATTTTTATAATATATATATATTATATATATAATAAATACTATAATATATATATCATTATATTATATTATATATATATATATATATATTTATATTATATATTATATATATATATATATTATAGTATATATATATATTATATAAAAAAATACCACAAACACCATATATCACTAACATCCTTGCCCAGGAAAAACTCTTTGGGGCAAGTTTTAGTGATAATTGGTGTACATCATTTATCACAATAAAACTTGCCATATATGGCAAGTTTTAGGAATAAATAGTGTACACCATTTATCACTAAAACTTGCCCCAAAGGCTTTCCCTGCCAAGTGTTAGTGATATATGGTGTTGGTGATATATATATATATATATATATATAATATATATATAATAATATATATATATATATGTTATATAATATAATATATATATATATATATATATATATATATATTAAATTATATTTTATAGGGTTTTTATGGCAGTAAGACAACTTATAAGTTTTTTTATTGGTTTCCTATAGGCGTCATAGGAAATTCCTGAATACCATATGGGATACGATGGGTTTAACATTGGTTTTTTCATTGGTTCCTATAGGCGTCATAGGGAAATTCCTACATTCCTTATTGGAAAATTCCTATAGGATCCACAAAATCTTATCTTATAATACGATGGGTCCTCATAGGAATAAACGTAGGTTCCTATTGGAAATAAGTTCATTGGTCCTATAGGAGCCAATAGGAAGTGTAATAGGAACCAATGAAAATTTTTTGCTGGGCAGTTTATCTCGAGGGTCGAAGACATAGTGATGAACGAAGAGAACGGAATGACGCTCCAAATGATACAGGGAATGTGTTAAGTGTAGATTCAAAGATCTGTGAATACAAGTAATCTATAAATATGGCTGTATAGCTAGGTCTCAGAAGGCTACCCTTTTTCGGAACCGGTTGGACATTTGCGCACTTAAAACAATAAGGAATGTTATTAGTGTTAAAGAAGGCCTCGAGACTTTAAAACAATTGGAGAAATGCCATCCGAGCTCCTTGCCTTCCAGAGTTCATAGAAGGTAGCATCCCACGCACTTGATTACGTGCAATCTCAGGTAAAGAGAGATCACCTGGGGGGAGATGAAAGAGAAGGGGGAATGCCAGAGTCATTCAGTGTAATTAGTAAAGAAAAGTAGCTCGAAGAAATAAGCCTTTTCAGCAGGAGTATTATAGCTACATATCTACCAGAGCGAATAAGAGAAGGAAAGGTAGATTTGCAGGATGTTGAAGGTATATTTGTCAAGAGCCCATAAACTTTTATCAGTAGAAGAACCAATGAGGTCAGCACGCTCCCATTATTAAAAGCACACTGCACGTCGAATAATATTTCTGCAAAAATTTCGACTTTGAATGAAAATTAGCAATTGAGACAAGAAAACGAGAGTATTCCATTATCTTTATCGAGAATGACACAATATCAAATACGTTAGAGCAATAGTTATTTCAGGAAAAAAAGGATTTAGCTGAGAATGAAATAAACTTGCTCGTAATAGACTTGTCTGTCACCTAGAGACAATAATGTTCCCACCTTTATGACAGACACCGAAACATCTTCAGTGTCAAAGCAGTTGTCACACATGCAATCTATACTGACTGCATTGTGGGTTCTATGAGTAATTTTTAACAATTGTATTTTAAAATTTTATTTTCAGATCCAACAATCGCATTCGCAAACAATGTTGCCAAATTTAAAACTTGCATTACAAAATGTTGATTACCTTCTCTTTACCTTTACCTTTTTTACCCTGATAAAAAACATTTACTACAAAGAAAAATTGATATGAAAATTTTTCTAATTCTGACGTATTATTATTATTATTATTATTATTATTATTATTATTATTATTATTATTATTATTATTATTATTATTATTTTATTATTATTATTATAATTATTATTTTATTATTATGATTATTATGATTATTATTATTATTATCATTATCATTATCATTATCATTATCATTATCATTATTATTATTATTATTATTATTATTATTATTATTATTATTATTATTATTATTATTATTATTATTATTATTATTATTATTATTTAATAAAAATCTACATGGTGAACATTTTAAATTTCAATATTATTTTCTTGTATTATTTATTCACTTATTTATTTATTTATTTATTTCTTAAAATATTTAATTTCATTTATTTTTTACATTATTTATCTACTTTTTTTAATACATATTTATTTAAATTCTTGTTCTATAATGTAACTTGCAATATCTTATCAAACTTCTAATCTCTGCACAATCAATTTTAAAGGAAAGATATTTCAACTAAATATAAAAATTCTTTTTAAATTTTACGACAATATATAAAAAAAATAAATAAATAAATAATAAAAGAGAATGAAGGGAGGAGACAAGAAATAAAATTTTCTCCCTTTTTTCTCACATCGATTTTTAAGACATTAAAATATATCAATTTACCCCTACAAAGACAAGGTGCGAAGAAGAAGGTATTAGTAGACCACGAACAATTACAGCGTCTTATTTACAACAGCAAACCAGCGTCTCTCTCTAACTACACCAAAAGAAAAACGCCGACCGCGAGATGGCGCTGATAAGCATCGCGTGACGTCACTAACAAGATTTTGAAGTATTAATGTCCTCGGCTTTTATTATTATTGTATAATTCTCTCTTGTGGGATTGCCAGCAATGAGATGTCTATCAATTTTATTTCCTATATTTGAGGCAATAAGTTTTTTGCACGAGAATGTTTAGAGCAATTAGAAAGGACGTTTATTAATTGCATTAAATACAGCTTAAGATCTTAGATAAACTTATTTTCTTTTATGAGAAAGGTTTATACATGGGGTTTACAATGGTTATTTACACATTGGAGTATGGGAGAATGCACACGTAAACAAACATGCGTACGTACAGCATATATATATATATATATATATATATATATATATTAATATATATATAATATATATATATATATATCATATATATATATATATATATATATATATATATATATATATATATATATACATTAAAGTTACAAACTTATAATATATATATATATATATATATAACACCGTAGTCAGTCGGGGTTCAGGGGGTCTGCACCCATCCCGAAATTATTTAAACTATCAACATTTTTTGATAGCTGACGTCTTTTAATTTCTTAGAAGAATTAAAATAATATAATCTAAGCAAATTATGAGTACATATGAGGGAAACATATTTGATTCGTGAAGATATCTTGGGGTTTGTGAACTGTTGAAAGGACAAATGGAGATTCACTAGCTGAGGTAATACTTCGCTGAGGTTGAAATAGGTAATGCCTTTCTAATTAGACAAAGATATGATGGTACAGCAGCAATAAAGGAATATTTAGAAGTGTTCAAGTTGTCTAAAATATCCAACGGCATTGTATGTTCATTGCTATTCACATTTATATGGAGTACAACACATTACAACCTTATTGGCACAATGGAAACAATTGGGCACTCTTTTAGGTCACCTATGCCAGTAATTATTTAAGAAGAGAGAGAGAGAGGGAGAGAGAGAGAGAGAGAGAGAGAGAGAGAGACGAGAGAGAGAGGAGTAGAGAGAGAGAGAGGAGAGAGAGAGAGAGAGAGAGAGAGAGAGAGAGAGAGAGAGAGAGAGAGAGAGAAGGAAAATTTTCCCAGAGACAGAATGGACAAAACTAGAATTAAATGCAGATTAATGTGGGCGGAATGCAACGAT
Source organism: Trachelipus rathkii (assembly GCA_015478945.1). Taxonomy (NCBI): domain Eukaryota; kingdom Metazoa; phylum Arthropoda; class Malacostraca; order Isopoda; family Trachelipodidae; genus Trachelipus; species Trachelipus rathkii. Next base: position 25,241 of record JABUQX010045920.1, read on the forward strand.
GGATTATTGATTTAGGGAAGTTTTTAAATCAAACAAAATCTACAAAGCGTTCATGGTGCCAGATGCGTGTTTCTCTTTTTTTTTTAAACAATGCAAAGTGAAATAAATTATAAATAAAAAATAAATTACATTAAGTGAGGTTATGATACGTTAAGTAAGGTTATGTTGAGTTACGTTAGTTTACATAGATTTAAACTTTAATGTCGAAGCTTTATATGAGTTTGGGATGGATCAAGATATGAACCTTGTTCCAAAACCTTAAATCTTTTGAAGTCTGTAATCACCAGCGAACCATCGATAAGTTTTATTGACTTCAGCTTGATTCTCTTTCACACTTCCATTTTGTACTACTTTACAGTCTCAATCATTAGTGACAATGACTGCTCTTAATCATGTTGAAAATATGGTGCTTGTTTTAAAAGATTTTTACACAAACATTTTTCAAGCATTTTGGGAGTTGCAATAGAACTTGTCTTTCTTTCTGTTAATGAATTAAGGAATGAGAATGACGCGTGTTACAATTAATGTAAAATGAAAAGAAAAAAAGCAAATACAATTTCTTTTCTTGGTGATTTTGTAAACCAGTTCACAATCAATGTAAAATGGAAAGACGTAAAACAATTGCAATTCTTTTTCTTTATGTTTTTTTTTTTTTAAACCAGATTAAAGCAAGTTTGTGACTCATAGATCCATACATACCAATCTTTGGTAAAGCATTTTCATCGATATCTACCAAAAAAATTTCATCTCTGCAGTCCCATTTGGGTTGTTAAGAAATTTAGTTTCCATCTCACTTGCAACGTGCACTCCAGAAATATATTTCTCTACTCTGAATAATCTCAAAGCATACATTCTCAATTCTACAGGAGAGGAAAGTCTGACAGGACTCGCTTTAATGATCATATTCACAATAGCTATGCAATGTAAACGGAGTAGGTTATCAATCACTTTGCTGTTAGGCGAGCAAGAAGAATAAATTTTTCATGTGTTTATAAAACATCCTTCTTATGTATTTTGAAATTGTTATCAATCAAAGATAATTATTTTGTTATATATATATTAAAATATATTTATATATATATATATATATATATATATATATATATATATATATATATATATATATATATATATATATATATATATATATATATATATATATTATATATTATTTTTTGAGTACAGGACCCACCACGGCCCACAAAGAAGTGGCCACATTGGGTTGAATAATCAAGTCTATGGGTGACCCTGGCATATGCATATTTTAAATGTCAAAGAAAATTTGAATGGCGAAATGATTATTCAGTCAAAAATAAATAAAACTAAATAAAATATAAAAACTATATCCTTACATTATCAATAGTCCTAACTCCTAATATTACAAAACAAAATCACATATTGTAAAGAATTTTCATTTCTTGAAGATACAAGAAAACAGAGTTGCTGCTAAAGTGGGAAGATTCAGCTAAGTTATGGGATAATCTTTTAGAAAGTGTTATGAACCATTAAGTAGGAAAATGACTACGGAGAATGGGGTCCAGTTGGGGACAATCAATGAAGATATGGTGAACAGATTGCGGGGTATGGTGACAGCAAAATTTGCAGATGGGAGGAGGGTATCATGACATGTACTGGCTGTGAATGATATTGGTGTGGCCAATACGGAGGCGTGCAAGTATCACCTAGTGTAAGCTCTTTCATCGATGGGAGGAAGACTACTCACCAATGCTCGGCTTTATATTTTTAAGTTTCGCTCCCCGCTAATTACTCGTCCAGCACTTTTGCCAATCTGGAAGTAGGTGTAGTGTAATTAAAATCTAAAGTGACTAAATCGAAAACGACATACACTACAGTAGCATAAGCAGCTTTCGAAGCATTTGAGAAGGCATGCAGCTCCACATCCTTTAAAAATATTAATTCCCTAGGCAACTTAAATTTTAAGCAGTGAGTCAGGCTATTAGTTATGGCCTGTCACTTCTTTTCGTACTCCTCTAGGATTTTGTGATCCCAATCCAAATTTCCTATCCTTAATAATGGGGGAGTATCTTTCCTCGTATCACTACTGGTGATAAAATACCGAGGGGATCAAACGCCGACGATATATTATGAAGAATCTTCATTTTAGTGTCAGCTTCCGCTTCAAAGACCTTGTGATTGTAGGAGATTGTGTCTTCAACTGTGTCCCACTCCAATCCCAAAACCTTAATTTTGGTTTCATCAACACCAATTTTATTTATCTTGAACTCTTCGTTCTCCAGTTGCGAATTTGATGTTCACTCGCATAGATTGAGGCCTGCCTTTTAAAAAATCTCTTGAATGGAATAAAAAATCTGCCACCTCCTCCTCGGTGTCCAAGGTCCAGGAGAGGTTGTCAACTTAAATTTGATTGAGGATAAAAGATTATACAGACAAAGTATAAAATAACCAATAAATAGTGTATTAAAAGGTAATTATTACTAAAAATAGCCAAATATAGTGAAAATAAAACAACATTCTGTTAAAAACAATGGATTTTTATAACCAAGCAATGGCAGATAAAAGAACATTTTAAAAATTACTAGTTGGTGTCAGCTAAAATAAAGAATTAAATTTTGTTGTTCAGAAAATGAGTCGCTATTGCGTTATACAACTCATACATAAGACAGAATTTCACTAACACTTATAAAGTCATTTCTCCATGAAAAATAAAATTATTTTTGTTTCACCTTTCTCACGATCTTTCTGACATTTTGCAAAGAAATGTAAACAACAGATTTGCTTCTTCCTAATTCCCTCCTCTTTATTCTTCCTAAGGCAGCACTATTGACTTATTTTCTGCAATAACTGAACTTTTCAAACTTTTATTTCACTTTAAATGATTACAGAACTATTCATTTTTTATCAATCTCCTCTATCTTATTTCTGCCTCATGCGATTCTCAAATGTGCTTCTTTGAAGCATACATCCTGTCTTGGTGATTTGTTTCGCCTCTGTTACCCCCTTCAGCGTTTCCCTCCTGATGGAAACGTAAGCTCAACCCTCAATCTTAACCTTCTTTAACCTTAGTTCTTTTCAAAGTTTTTGAATCTATCCTTAAGATAAAGATTTGGAATCATATCATTTCTTCTAATCTTATCTCTGATAGACGGTATGATTTGCGAATTCACTGTAGCAGCTGTTGTAGATGACCACTGTTTATGCTTAAAATCTATCAATAATATGCTGTTCCTCAAGGTTCTGTCCTATCCCAGACTTTTTCATTTTTCACTTTTCATTAATATTCTGAATCCAATCTTTCACTTCGTCATCCATCCATTCATATGCCGCCAACTCTACCATTCGATAAACGTCCCACCCAGCATCAAATACCTAATTCTAGGAAGATAACCTTGGTAAATCTGACCTCTGACATCTGACCTCTGACCTTTATCATATTTCCAATTGGGATAGGGAAGACCTGGTGGTTTTCAACGACTCGAAGATTCGATTCCTCTATCTTTCTACTAGATATAATCTGCATCAAAGTTAAACTACCTTTCTCGAAAACACACAGTTTAAACTTTTCTCTGTCATTTTAAATGAATGAGTCACAGGAGATTTTACTCCCAATCAGCGGGATTCGAACATTGGACTCCGCGTCGCTGAGTAACAATGACCGGGAGCTTTATCCACTAAGCCATCCGCGTTCCCAAAAAAGAACGCTTCAAGCGTAGTTTTTAATGCACCCGGTTTTCTCATCCCATAATTGCTGAGTTCTCAAAGGCCTAGAGTTTACCTTAATCCCTGAACTTTTATGGGAGGATCATAATTCTTCCTATCAGCAAACAAGATTCCAAAGGGGGTTTGTCTTCTAATTACGTATTCATAATCTTTTTTTTTATATCACATTAGTTACTTGTTCTGTATGGACGAGCTGCTCCTCTTTACAAGGAGCGTTTAGCAAACGAGGGGTGGTTCCA
>JABUQX010045921.1:0-26896 GCA_015478945.1 Trachelipus rathkii
AGCTCATCACCAAAATACCGTATCCTCTTGCCCCAGCAAACCACAACATTCACAATCACCTCTTCATTACTTCCAATATTATACAGGTTTTCAGTGTTCTTGTTCTTTCCACACTCTCCTTCACATCCATTTCATCAGTTACAAAAGCCACCATCCCTATTATTAATCTAAGCATATTCCCCTTATTCTCAATTTACCCTTTCGCGCTTCCTTCCAGAAACTCCTATTCTCTTTGTGTCAGTCCTTCATCCTTCCAAATTCATGGTTACCTACCATTTTCTTCACTATGCCAACCTTTTAGTATTTTTTTTTCCTGCCCTTATAATTCCAAACACATCTTTCTTTTGAAACGTTCACCATTCGGCTTTTAAATACATTTCAACCACACGAGTTCTTTTCTACATTTTAAACAGCTTCATCATCTTCCATTCTAATAACACTAGGCCTCACGTTGAACGAATTCTTACTATTAATATATAATATATAAGTGATATATATACTTATATACTTATATATATATAATTATATATCATATAATATATATAAAATAATATATATATATATTATATATTGATAATAATAATATATTTATAATTTTCAAACACTTATTCCCTCCAGGCACTCCCAGGCAACATTTAACTCTGACCACCATTATCCACATCTCAATACACAACTAAAGTACACCACCCAAGAGAGCTATCTAGATAACACTTTACACAGAGACAATCGACCAGCCTAATCTAATGAACCTGATTGACATCAGCCCTGTGTGGGCAGAAAATTCCCTACTAACCACTATCGTAGTTCTGCGTGGTTCCGTAGGAGCCTTGACTAAAGGGGACAGGCTTTGAAGCTTGGGTGGCTTGCTACTACCATCTATCTGCCTAGGATTGCTGATTAGGCCCGGAGGGTCAGGATCGCTGCCGAAACGGCCTTCCTATATCTCTTTCGGCCGAAATTGAATGAATCGTTTCTGCGGTAAGCAAGCACATTGAATGAAAATGTCAGAGATATAACGTTGAGAGAAGTCATAAGTGCTTGGAAATATTGAGGAAGCCAATTTAAACATTGCTCTTATAGCCTATAGTATTTATTTATGATCATATCTTTATCTTTATTGTGCACAATCACAGGTATGTTCTGAGGATATCCTGAGTTATAGACTATTACAATATAATACTTATTATTACATGTACATCAGATATTTACCACTAGAGTTTACACCCTTAAAATCGCGGTGGTCTTACTTTAGTATATTTTTATATTTGGACATGCACTGCTTACTGTCACATCTCAAAGTGTTGTGTTGCTGAGATTATTATGATGTATTTCCACCTAAGCGTGTTATGTGTTGGGTGTTGTAAGATTAATACTATAAAAGGTATTAATTTTCTACTTATAACATTACCTCTGATGTTCTTTATGAAATACCTGCATATAATAAATTCAGTTATTTTCTTAATGCATTTATTTTTAAATGTTCTCTCTTTAGTAATTAATAAAAACCAAAAACAAATATAAACTATTTAAAGTACCATTTAGAAGTGTGATTCAAACACATCTTTTGGTATAGAACTATGATATATAATAATATTAGCTTGGGTTAACATATGACAGTAGCATGTTATATATTATTACACTTATTACACCTATGTGATACACTATACTTTTATATATATACTATATATCAAGTAATTATTATATAATATCATATATTATATAATTCCAATTAGTTTAATTAGCAATGATAATATATTATGGATGCCAAGGTATCGGTTATTAAATTGATAATTTGGAATGAATAGGATAAATTAACGCTCTAGTAATTTTTAGTTATAAAACATTAAAAAATTATATATGTAATGACTTAATATATATATATATAACTATTATATATATATAATTTATATAGCGATATATAATAAAATATAGTATATTATAAATATTTATATATATATATGTATAAAAAATACTTTATATAAGTATATATAATATATAATAATAATTATGCAGAATTAATCGTTAACTAAGTAATTTGTAGTAGTTTCACATAGCGATTGCACAAGGTTTTATTTCCCAGAAGAATAACCGCTAACTATAATAACCTTATACTAAATATAACGCTAAACTTATTAAACCAAAAAATTCCCTATAAAGCTAATATAATTATTATTGCTTATTAATAATTCTTCTAAATATATTTTGTGATGACATATATTTATATTATAGGAATAGATTTGTGAAGATAGAATGTATTGATACTCGTTATCTATATTAACTAAGTAATACTATATATATAAACCTTAAATCCTCGTTTATTTTAATTGAATTGATAATTAAATAACCTATTGCTTTTGCCAAGACCAAGAATGTTAAACATAATTATTATCGATTATAATTAGTTATATAGTTATATATAGTGTAACCTTATTATTATTTTCCTAAAGAGAATGCCATGATATGATGTCTCATTATATCATATATATATATATATAATTTATAACTATATATATAGTTATATTATATAATTAGTAATACTTATATTATTATTCATAGGCTCTGATTGGACTGACTCCACGCGTATTTTCATATTATAAACCAGATTAACCTACGCAACCCCATGTCGAGTCGGGTCATCAAAATCCGCAAAGTGATGTAGTAGAATATTCTTCTGAGGGCATCGGAATCCGAGACTATTTTTATATTCCCCTTATACGATTACTTGAGTATTGGATCTGTGTGACCCTTCATTTCCTTTCTCCTATAACCTTGCGTGAAGTATATGCCTGTATTATAATTTGTAAAGACGTCGATTAACTCCACATCATAGTTCCTGTTTTTTCGAACTTTTATACCGGTTAATATCCAAAGCTGTTGATTATTACATATAATTCATCACATCATTTAGGTCGATGGGCGACTTCAATGGACTGGCATAATATATACTAACAAAAATAAATAAAAATCAACTCATAACGCTTTTTCACCTTAATAGCGAAGTACTTCCTCTCTGCACACCTGATAACCTAGTCGAGTAGATACAATTCGAGTCATTGATTGAACATTGTTTTCCCTCCCTCACATTAACACAGCTTTTTATCCACCTAAAACAAAACCAGAACGTAATAGTCCAGGGTACTTGATAAGAAACTAGGCCTTTGCTTTTCTCCTTTCTGGAATAAAAATGCTGTTATGGCAGAGTAAAAGTGTGCTGCTACATAGTTTTTCAACGTACTAACAACGTCGAAGCAGACGGTATATTGGGAATTTTGAAGCTGGCATCAAAGCAGTAATATGACACAAGAACGACTCTGTTTGGCGAGTGTCTCCTTGAAAAGTTCCCAACGCCGCACCCCGAGATAGTAAATAGACTCCCACCCCTACCTCACATCCTGGTTCTATTGTAATTTTTGAAGTCGACTGCAGGAATTTTGTGAGAAGCCATCGTTCGAATCAACATGAGCCCATACTCAAGATCCTACTGTAATTGTCAACAATTTATTAGTTAGCGATGATTGTATACGTAGCTATACCCGCATTATTTACGAAGTAAAAAAACATAGTACAAAAAGGTAAGTATTTCTGGGCCATGTGGGTGGATAGTATCTACTCGGTCACATATCGTTCATCAATACGTCATGTGCTTTATCCATAACCTATACTACACGGCGAAACAGAGTGATCAGCCGCCATCTAGGACATGTTCAATATTGCTCCAACGCCCACTATAAACACGAACTTAGAATTAGCCATTTAAGTGAATGTGATGACAAACTTGTGCATAACTGAACGAGACATTTATCACGATGGCTTTATAATAAATAAATAACTGGAAAAAGAGTGCTGTGGCTAGGCGAGTGTTCACACGCGATCTCAAAAATATTGATAAGAATTATATATTATCTATCGTATAAAGTTTAGTTTGTTTAACAAATGATGAGCCTTTCAATCTTGAGGTTAGGTGCATATTGCGCGACCGAGTGTTAAAAGCTAATTTTACTCAGTCGTTCACCTAGTCCCACAGGGACAAAGTGATAGTGTAAGCTTACATGAGCCATCTACAGTTATAATATAAATATTTTTGTAACAAGTAATAGCTATTTTATGTTTACAGTGTAACAGTGATACTAAATAATACCTATAATCAATATATTAAAACCTATTTATACTAGTATATATATATTATACTATACCCATAAATAATATAATAACAATTATAAATATACATATAATACTATATATATATATATATATAAGTGTAGTTTTAGTTGGAATATATACTACATATACTATAGAATATTAATTTTATAAACAGTTATTAAAATTATAGTATATAGCTATTATACTATAGCCACTAATTAGACGAGAGTATTATATTAATATAATCAATATATTTAGTTGATATAACCTAATATCTAAATTATAATAATATATATATATATATATATAAACTTATATATATTATTATCAAGAAAGGAGGATGCGTCACTTTAAATAACTCATTTATACAATATATATATGTTATATTATAAATGTTATATATTATTACTATAACATATTATAATATACTATATAACTATAATATATTTGTCATAACTGTTTTTATTTTTTATCGGTTGGAGTGAACTATCATTAAAAATATGTCTATGCCACTGCGAGCATTCTCAACGTATGACGAGCGACTGAATTAACGCGAGGTGGCCAAGCGTCTGACTCATAAGTCCAGGAGGAATAATGTATGATCGATAAGAGAGAAGAGAGAGGCATGCAAGAGTGTACACTACCACGACGTTCAACGCGCTAACTAACGCAAAACACTGTCTCTAAAGTTTCCCATTCGATGAGAACTGTATACCAAGTAACTAGTCGTCGTATACACTCCATGTCGTTCTTAGAAGCTGTGAAAATCAAATAATCGTATCGACTACATGGCTCGCTTCATATCTGGTTTCTATAGGTCCCCTTGAAGAGGCTGATATCGAAGGCTGAACGCCCCACACTGCGCGAGAGCGTGCGCTTAAGAAAATTGCTGCATATCAGCAAACTGGAGGGCCGGTACTAACGAGGTAAATAGTCTACTAAAGCACATCTAATTCCTATGACACCTGGCCATTTCTCGCAGAGACCCAAATGCTGACCTATCAATTTCAAACCTAAAAGGAAGGAAGCTCTGCTTGTATGACAATATAATATAATATAGTAATAATAAATCCATCATATATATTGAAATTACACCTTCAAGTATAATAAAATATATTAAATCTATAATTTATTGGATATTATAAATACCTATATATATACAACAATATTTATTCATTAAATAAACATACTATATATATATCAATATATATTATAATATATATAAACTATTTAGTTATATATAAAGCTCAACTAGGAATAAACTGTTTTATTATATAAAACTATTAATAACTCAAAGAGTTATATATTCACCATATAATCTACTTATAACACCTAATAGTTATAAAGTTAGGATACTATTACCCATTGGTTGAGTCTATTATATTAAACAGCGATCAAGGGTCATAAAAACAGTCATCTGCGGAATGAATAACGAAGCAACAGACAGATGCATACGTCCATTTAATAACAGTTATCCACGTCTGCATATATCCGCATGATGCACGCAGTCCATCTAACCGCAGACTGATGAATGAATGCTGGTCGCCTAGATCCACGTACATAACTGGCTGGTCACCGATGCCTACCATGTTATAACCACCTGCTCCTCCCCGTTTCAGAGACTCGTACTTCTTCTCGGAACCTATACTTGTAACATCTATATTGATTTATATATATTAAAAACTATGAAAATATTTTTCTTACTGAAATAATTAATTAATTATACATAAATGAGAAAATATAATATCATAATATATAACACTTTTTCTATGACCTTGATATAGATAGAATAGAATGGCTATTCTTCAGAAAACAGAACTACGCAAACCACTAGAGGAGGGGGAGGGGACGGAGTGGACAGTTTCAACAGCGGACGTAATATAACAGCAGTGCGAATAAAGAAGCCATTCGGAGCTATCTCTCCGAGAGGATATGGTGATGTGCAATAAGTATAATATAATCATGTGAACACTGACAGAGTGTTCAGCGAGGGAATAGGATCTATAGGGGAATGCATTCAATAGAAGGTGATTACACGATAATTATTAGAATAATTTCAAAACGGATGTAGCGCATAACAGTAGAGAGGTTAAGAGTGTGTTTCATTTTCGATTAAACTTTGATGTGAGATCGTAATATGTAAAACAATCCACCACCTAACATTGGCTATAATGAATATGGGTGCAGATTTTATATATTCCTCATTTAACAGAAAGATATAGCGAGTCTCTTTTATGTCGGGTGATGAAGCTACTTCTTCAGTCAGCGTCTTTGTATGACTGAGGTGCCAGTTCTCAGCACAACCACTAAGGTCAGTGGGTCCCTTTGCTAGCTACTACGGAGGGGATTGGTATTAGGAATAGTCTATCAATAAGCAATAAGACATTCAAGAAGAACCAGTGACAACACTCGCGAAGTAGACCGAATGGTAGGCTCTGCGCGATTTCTTAAAGAGCATCTGCCTGTGCTGCCACAACATCGTTCTCTACATAAACCCCCAACGATGCTTAATAGATGGTGTGCACAGTCCACAATCGCAACCTAGTGAGAGATATTGCTAGGTGGTGCGGTCTAGAGTATACAGATCCTTTATCCCCTGATAAGTTTCCCCTGATTGAACGAACATTAGGTTGTAGACTTTTTGTGTACAATAACGACCGCTATGGTGAGATGCACGTTATGTATAAACCACAAGAGAGAATGATAGAGATAAACCGCTTTATATAATAGGTTTTGATGCTGCTACAACTCATTTTTACTATCCTTTCCCCAGATCTGACTCTATTAAATTATCTATTCGTAATGCAGAAGGTATTAGATCCCCCGTATTCTGTCCTCAATGTTACAGTTTTTGTGATCTAATTGGTTCATGATAGATTATCAATGGCTGTGCAATTACAGGATATTGTAAATCGAGTATAGAATTCTGCGGTAGTGTCTTTCACCGCATAAGAGAGAGGGTAATACTAAATAATACCTGTACCTGTACTTTACCTGTACTTTAACCTAATCCTAATGTCCAATTCTAATCTCTGTCTCATGTATTATGACTGTCATTCTATAAAAATGCGTGTTGTGACTGTAAATATATTGATAATATTTTTCTAGATTGTGACACTTTGTATACAGCTGATAAATCACGGTCATAAAAAAACGCATGATAGTATATGATATAGTAAATCGTTGCACATGTGAGTTCCGAAGTAGATCCTACATGACTGAGAACGACCAGAGAATTGTTTTGCATCGAAAAAAACTGAAAGTGAATTAGGTGACAAAGCACACGTTACTCTATAATTATGTATGATACTTAAAGATAAGAGAGCTTTTATAATATAAATCGCTAGAGTGGATTGAGTAATGGGGAAGCTAGTAGTTGACTATAATTCCTTATTTCGTTGTGTGAGATGCTGCACTTTGTTTATAACATTAGATGAGGCAAAGGATAACTGGTAGTGAAAAATAGAATGTGAAAATTTGTGGTGTACCCAGCACGATATGCAAAGCGTGTTCATCTCTATAAGACTCTCATTATCGTCCACGGATGTGTATGGTAAATGTCCAGTGGATAAGTTTATAGAATATCTCGCCCTCTTTGCTTCAAAACATAAAAAGATACAATCAACTATTGCCGCTCATGAATGGGGTCAAAGAATGTTGATAACGAGGATAGAAACTAGTTTTACTTCATACATTTCACAGCAACAAAGCTAGTCTACCGCAGCACCTTAAGCTGGGCGGAGGTGTCAAGTATCGAGCTACCTTAACTAGTCCGCACTCATCAAACCCGAGGACTACCCAATTTAATCACCATTGCGCGATCCAGCTCAAGCACAAATATCTGTTCAAAGATCATTATTTACTACATTGCCATGTGGCCTTTTGAAAAAACTACCTAATGTATTGTGGAAAAGGTCGTAAACTCTGTAAAGGGATTTTCATATCCCATAACAGATTACCTCACTCTAGACACTAATTATAATAGGTATATATTCTCGCTGATAAAATATCTAATCGCTCTTTGAAAGTGATGCTGTTTGAATGCACCGTGGAGAAAAAGGATTATTTTGATGAATGTGGGCCAGTTATGAAAATATAGAGACTACGATTATTATTAAAGCCCTCTCTCTCAGAATATATAATTATTTTCTTTTAGTATTTTTATTATGAGTACTGTATTTAAGAAGAACGAACAATTCTATAGACATGTGTTCGAAAACTATGTTTAGAAGAGATATCTCTCTAAAAGCACGATATCAAGATACCGATTGTCTTGGATTGATTTGGTTTGTAAAACGATAGCTTCATTGTGTTTCAGAGTTATATTAAACTCTAAATTCTATGCCGCATAGACACTATATTTGTGCTCATATAGGAAGCAGGGGAGATGGCGGAGACAGATAATTTCTATCTACGAAGGCATTAATGAGTTTGGAGTTCATGGAGGTGTATACGGGTCAAAATATCGAGCATGCGCAGGAATTGTGGGGGGAGCGATATTTTAAATATTAAGAAGAGAGAAAGTGTCTCTCTAGCTGAGAGATATGAGAGGTCCGGTACCGAGTGACATACACTGTTCATTGATGGGGATCGGTATTTAGGTATTGGTTTGAGAGCGTAGATAGGATGGTCGTGATTTGTAAAGGCAGGTGCTCAGGAGTGTAGGAGACGTATGGTAAATGTAGCTTGAAGGAAATTGTGTACTTGTTTATCATGGGTATTTGGCATGGCAGCTATTCTAGAATCCTGTGCACGAAAAGAATATATAATATTTTCGCGGCATAGAAATGCATCCGGTCTCGATCTTTATAAAGAATGGCTTATTGGTACAAGAATCGACATCGAGTGTATATATAACGAGCACAGGTTATGAAGGTTGTAGAGAATTTGGGAGGGTGAAGTGGGAAGCCATGCGGAAGGAGGGTACTGTGGACTGTAAACTAGGAGGGGGTGGATGGAAAAAAACTATGAATTAGCGAAAATAGCTGACTACGAAGTAAAGATAGGAGAGTAAGCAATAAAAGGTTGCAGGTTAATGCGTTACTTATCTACTCCTATACCAACTATTTAACTCTCTATTACCCATTTTCATTCTGAAAGTCATTAATCAAATTTTATTTTTTATTTTTATTTTTCAGTATTTAGTATGTAACGCTATTTCTTATATTTTTTTTTCTTTTTTTTTATTTTTTTTTTTCTTTTTTTTTTTTTCTTATTATTTTTTTCTTTTTTTTTTTTTTTTTTTTTTTTTTTTTTTTTCTTTTTTTTTTTTTTTTTCTTTTTTCTTTATTTTCTTTTTTTTTTCATTTTTTTTTTTTTTTTTTTTTTTTCTTAGTTTCTTTTCTTTCTGATGTTATACACGTTTTTTTTTTTTTTTTTACTTTATTCTTTTTTTTCTCTCTTTTTTTTTTTTTTTATTTCTTTTTTCTTTTTTTTTTCTTTTTTAGTCTGTAACGTATCTCAATTCAGCAGAGATTCGTCCACCTAGTGGTGAGGTGAAGATAGTAGTGTATCGAGCGACGTTGCACTCACTCTAAACCCGCGCGGCGAGAACAAACCACGGATACCCTACGAGGAGACCTACAAGAAACTTGCTCGGATAGAGTAAAACTTACCATCGATCGAAAGGTTAGGTCAATCGCGAAGACATGGAGCACCTACGGTATCCTGGTAGAGCTGAGACGTTTGCACCTGTTCTCCGCCCCAGTCAGGACTTGTACCATCACCGTGAACCCGGTAAATAAGCGAGAGAATCGATTGCTCTTTTACCCTGGTTTGCCCTTCGAGCGTGTCCAGAGAGAGCGGGAGGGGTTGGCTATCTAAAAACCATACCGAACCAGAGACAAACGAGACGATTGGTCGGGGTGTGTAAATACATCCCAGAAAATGAAACTTTGCGGTTCTTTAAAGGAATATAAAATCATATGAAATACACGAGATTAATGGTATCTTACACTTTGCTAGGACTGTTAGTTAGAAACGTAGTAATATTTCAAGTTGTTTTAAATATATTATATATGAAGCGCGCTGGATTAATCTCTGAATATCGACGATGGAGTATCCACTTCATCTGATGAGAGCTAATGATCTCGTCATCACCCGCGAGATGATATGAGAAAGAATTGAGGTGTGAAACTAGACTCACGCTAGATCAAAAACCAGAAGCAACCCTTGCTTACCGTTCCAGAACAAGACTGTTTCTCAAACTCACATTTGGGGAAAATGGCCAAGAATTCACTCTCGCACGGGATGAAGGTAATATATATTAGCGCGATAGGCATATGCCGAAAGTGAGGGCTATTCAACCAGTACGCGTTCCGATATTTGTATAAGTTCTCAATATGCGACAGTTTGCAGCGCAGACGCGGACAATCCATAGTTCTCTCTCACACGGCGAATATCCGAGAGACACTACGCGATCGAGATACCCTGAGAATCCACGCTAATAATTCCCGAGAGCGCGCCGCGCGCGACGACAATTAGCGCGCGTCAAGCGAGGAGAGTGCTGACAGTGGCCAGTTATATAACGTTATGAGGACTCCTTTAGGTGAGCGGTGTAGTATAGCCTGCGTGACACGAGAGCAGTTGGCAATACTCATAGCACGCTCGAGTGGTGACATATGTACACACCTGAGACAGGGAAGATTATTCTTAGGTAGATTTAACTGTATGATATCGGTGAGGAGTTTATTTGGCTGTATAGTTTCGTGTGCTAAAGACACTAACGTCTCAAATAAGAATTCTGGTTGTATAATAAAGACGGAGGAGTTAGAACACACTAGTTAGAGGGCTTAGGTTCTAACTCTTAAGAGCGAGCGGTTCAAAAAGCCATCGCTGATCATTTTGGTATGTCGATCGGAGTGATCGTAGAAACGGTTAACTGGCTTTATACATTGCTGAGAAATTACGCAAATACGAAAAAGCCATTCCGATGGATAAACGTGGTGATTACCGTTGGCTATCTGATACCGAGATGAACCCGTGCAGCCTGCGTTATGCTATAAAAGAACAAATGAGTGAAGAGGGAGAGGGATAACCAACGGCCTGCTCAATAGAGTGACATGTTCAAAATGGGGAGCTGATACTCCCGGGATAAACCATATGTGAACACATCCAAGTGTTGAGTAAGGGAGTAAGAGAGTACCCGAGGCAAAGATCTTTAAGCTAGCAAGGGCCGAAGGCGAGAGTCATTAATTAGATATGCTATAAAAAGATAGAATAATCGCCCGGATCGGAGCCCGGACCGGAGGGCCGGATCCGCTGGGTAATCACACTCTGAATAAAGAGAAGTCTTGTGAGGGCTACTACCCGTACCGTAGCTCAAGGTTTCAAAGGCAAGTCTAATTATTGTATTAAAGGCTATATCAGTAGATATAATAATATTTATATATTTATATTATTTATAGTATATATTATATATATTATAGAGATTGGTAAATATGATTAAATAAATATACTATATATTTTATAATTTATATAGTTCAGTAAAAGATCTAGATATTAGCAATGTACATTCTTACCCAACTGTAGAAACTGTAAGCCCAACACGAGAACGAAGATAACGAATTAGCCTCAAAACCTCCAAATCACCAGTTCCTGCCATTACTAAAGAAAGACTCAATAAAATTGAGCAGAGGCAAGTCTCAACAGTAGATTTTCCAGCCAATTCCGCTACACTCCTGATTAAATAATAACACGAATTAACATTTTTATAATTTTTTAAAGCTTCACAATTTTTTTTAAGGAATCAAACACGTGACGTTCGATAAACAAATCCGATTCGCTAACACATACGCAAGGGGTCATATACCTTTTATGAATCGCTGTTAAAATATAATGTACATAAAACATACATGAATTTGATATGAAACTATGTTCACTATTTATCTTATTAGATTTATATTAAAAGGGTTCCAAACCATTAACAATCGTGTCTAGAACATATTCGCATGTAATTATATAAACTGTCATCCAGGCAAGTATTTTTATAAAGTCTTTAGTAAATTAACCATAATGTAATAAATACTCAAACTTTAAATTAAAGTAAATAAAAAATTAACCTTTATACACAAAATTAACATTTATATAAAAAAAAATTAGATTTTTGTTCGGCAAATATACTAACCACCGTAGATAATAGATGTTTATAATTTTTTTATTATATAATATATATAATATATTATATATTAATAATATATGATATTATATTACAATATATATATATTAATAATAATATATATATATACAGTTAGAAAAAAAAAAAGAATTGATAGATTGGTAATTATAATTTCGCAGGGTGTGAAAAAGGAGGGTTTGAAAGTAACGTAGAAAGTAAGGTTTGTTGTGGTAGGACGTCATTGGTAAGTGTTAGATATGGACAAGTGTGGTTTATTTTAGGATTTTTGGATGAAAAGGACGATGATCAGTATAGTGGAATATTGTGAATGTAGGAGGTGCTGAAATGCAATTAATCTGGTGGATGTAAGGACTAGTCTTGAGTGCCCGCTGGGTCCGTTCAGGGTATGTTGTCCTGTGTTATGTCATTAAAGTAAGTGTAACAGAACCCATCAAAAAAAGATAAATATCTGGAATAAGAAGTATATTAAATGAGAGAAAAACATAAAATAAAAGTACATAAACAAAAATGAAATAAAAGTAACAATTATCTTTTTAATGAAAGCTACAAATTGATGTTTGTGTTATAACGATACCCGTAAAGCAAGTAAAGATCAAAATCAAACCACACATCCAACTCACCCTCTGGTCCAGTCGAACATAGAGGGAATAACTTAGATGAACTCTGACTTGATAGCGGTGATTGCCATGATCGATAAGGCATGTAATCATTTACAAAGAATACTGGTGGAACAAGTGACATACCAGTATATATAGCAGAGAAATTCAGTGAATATCAAACCTACCGAGTGCCAAAACTACCCTCCGGGGCCAGTCGGAGCTAGATCTTAGGGAGGCAGGAGCGTAGGATCGAGGTGAACAGTGAGTCAGGCAATGGAGCGAAAAAGTTGGAACCTGACAGATTTCCCTTAAAAGCGAGGAAACAGTAAAGCAGACCACATCAAGCCACTCGCCTAGTCACGCCATCTATGTGTAGGCTGAGTGGAGGCGAGTGGGGATAAACAAGCACAGGGCAGCAGCGAAGGTAGAGAACAGAGCGAGGAAGATAACCCAAG
Source organism: Trachelipus rathkii (assembly GCA_015478945.1). NCBI lineage: Eukaryota > Metazoa > Arthropoda > Malacostraca > Isopoda > Trachelipodidae > Trachelipus > Trachelipus rathkii. The sequence goes on from JABUQX010045921.1 coordinate 13,332, forward strand.
GCGAAGCACAAAGTGCAAACAAGATTATGCGACGTGATACAACAGGCAACTGACTATGAGAGACGTGCGCAGCACGAGCGAACGAGTGTAAGTAGAAGTCACGAGACAACGAAGACGAACCCGCACAAGCGGAAACAGAGAAATAATTAAACTGGTGTGAACAGGAACAAAGTCACACGAACAAACAGAAAAGTACACGAAAACAAGGCAGACAAAAACGAACAGTCACCACAGTGGACAAGGGCAGGACGGCGAACGAGAACGGACAAGTGAAGACATGTAACAGGTAAGATGAACAGAAAAGGTACTATGAAGAGTGGTGAATAAGCAACAGACAGCAAAGGAGTGCCTTAGAACGAACTAAATAGACGATGCGAAAAAGCCAAGCAGAACAGCCCAAACAGAGAGCGAATGAACTAACAAATGCGCACCGAAACTGACCACAGTCAGGTAACCACACACACGCTCGAGAACGCTAACGTACACAAGTGGCCCAAACCGAGCTAGCAAGGACAAACGATCGTAACAAGGCGCACAAAAAACAGAGCCAGCAGACTGAGTGCAGAGACCTATCATCTAATTCCTAATTAGCAGGAAGAAAAGATGACGGATAAAGCGGATAAATGGACGCAAGAAATGTACCGCAGACCCTACCGGATCCAGCAAAGACCAACACTGGGAAAGACAACAACGTAGATAAAGGACTCGCGTAATAAGCAAATGTGATTCCAGAACTAACGGAATACACACACAACCATACGAATAGATCAGGATTGCAGACAATCGAGCGCACCAGACAACTGTAACAACAGAAGCAAAACAACGCCATGTTGAGAAACAAGAAACAGGCAAAGTAGAAGAGCGGATAGAAAACAGAAAAAAGAAAAGACAAGAAAAACAGGGGAGGGAAAAGAGTAAGGCAGCTAATCAGAAACAATAGAGCAACAGAGACGTGGGACGAGCGAGAGAGCTCGCGAAAAAGCAATACTCCTGGAAAGAAGAAATGCTAGAAAGATCACGGCAAACAACACGAACCAAGGTGCGAGGAGGCAGCTAGCAGCCGCAGTCCAGCAGACAAGAAAAGTGAAACGTCACCAAAGCGAAGGAAGAATGCAACAACGGCGGAACAATGCAGAGAGATCGGAGAAACCACAGAGACTCTCTAAACCAGAAGAACACCAGGAGCGATAGAGTATAGGCCGGCAAAGGCAACATCGGGAAATCAGGAAAGCGGGAAAGAAGCAAGGCGAAAAAGGGCAGATGGCGAACGGAAACCTGAGACACGTTACGCTAGTGAGAGCCACACAACGCGAGGTGGCTCACGAGACGCGAACGAGCAAGTAGGGAATACGCGCACACGTGACGAGAACAACAACGCAGTGCAGGAGAACCACGCACGCGAAGCGGGCCAAGAGAGAGCCACGACGCGCACCATCAATATTCACCACAACGAGCCCCGACCCAGGCTCGGCGCAGGCGAAAGCGGAGAAGCTCAGTCAACACAACGAAGAAGGGCCAGGAGGGAAGCCGTACGGAAGACGAGCAAGGGAGTACACCACCTACCCGAGGACCGAGTAAAAATAAGACTACAGTGCGGAAAACGAAGACGCCGCGAGAGAGCAACAACAACGGAGAGAGCGGGCGAGGGCCAGCGGTTTAGCAACACGTCGAAAATACGAGCCTAACGGAAGAAAACCAGAGAGAGATAATAACGAATCCGAAAAGGAAGGAAGCGTGAACGGCAACAAGCAAAAGAAAAACAAAAAGACTGACGCGACGAACGAAACGAGAGCAGGCAAAAAGAAAAGGCGCCGGAGACAACAACAACAACGAGCAACAACGAAGGAACAGAAGCGACAAAAAGAAGTCGAGGAGAGAACTAACCAACGAACAGAAGCGAAGCGGAGACAACCAGAACAACCAAGAAAGAGCAAGACAAGAAGGCAACCATCATCGACCCTCTTACAACAAAACGAAAGACAGAAGGAAGGACCATACGGAACAACAGCAAAAGGTACTAGCACAGCGACAAAACGAAACCGAGCACACGGGGCAAGGCAAACTGTCGACAAGCAAGTTAAACAAACACAGGAGACGTGAGCGAGGAGCATGTGCGAAAACAACACAAAAGATGCTTCCCCTCTTACAACAAGAAAGAGAAGAAGGAAGGACAACCATCTTTCCTTCTAACAACAAGAAAGAGCAGAAGGAAGGACAACGATCTTCCCCTCTTAAACCACAACGAACAACAAGAAACAGGGAGAGTAACAAACGACCCGGAGCACCAGAAAAGGAACAGCAGGCAGACCAAACGAACCGAGCAGACGTGCCAACAATGGCGCAACAAGGAACGGAGGGGACAAATACACAGAAGAAGAACAAAAAGAGCAGAACCGGCGAAGAGCAGACAGACCAACGAAGAAACGGAACAGAAACAAGGGAGCAAACAGACAGAAAAAAGAAAGGCGGAAGAAAAAGAGCAGGAAAGGCAAAGGGAGGAGTGCTACAATACGAAGGAAAAGGAAATCAGAAAGAAAGCACAACCCACGCACCGCCGCCACCAGGACCCAGACGTAGGACGAGGAGGCACAAGCGAGTAGTCAGGACGCCGAAAGCGAGACACTGAGAGAAGTGCCAAGGGGGAAGACGAACGAGCAAGAGAGGGAACGGAGCAATGGACCCGAATGAAGCGAAAGAACATGGACCGGAACGAAAGAGCAGAAGGAAGGACAACCATCTTCCCCTCTTACAACAAGAAAGAGCAGAAGGAAGGACAACAATCATCTTCCCCTCTTACAACAAGAATACCGAACACATGCGAGCAAAACGACAGACGCTACGGACAAGAGCAGATCGCGAACAACAAGGGAAGGACAGTAGTGACACGAAGAGAACAGAAAAGGACAGACCCGCGAAGCAGCAACAGAACACGAAACCTGAGAAGGCGAACGGAGCAAAGTGACATCAAACAGCGTAAAGGAACAAAAAAGAACAGAGATCAAAGCAATAGACAAACGAAAAATAATTGCTGATTAGAAACAGAGAAAAAGAACAAAGAAACCGACAAACAGAAAAAGAAGGCGTGAAAAAAGAGTCACAGAAAGTGGAATGAGACAGGGAAAGCCAGCAAAGCAGGAAAGTCAGAAAGCAAACAGCCAGCCGCAAGCCACGACCCAACCAGCGCGAGATCGAGGGAGCTAGAGCAAGGACAGAGTCGAGTAAGCAGAGGGGAGAAACAAACAGAAAAAGAATCGGAGAGACGACCGCCACGAAGAGAGCGGACCAAACAAGTGGAGCAGCAATGAAAGCAACAGAGCAAACCGAACAAGAAGAGAAGTTACAAATGCAACCGTAACAGACCGCGCGGGGAAAAGCCGCCGTTAAACAGCGGAAAATGCCCACAGGCAAAGAAAGCGAGCGAGGCAGGCAGACAAGACCGAGGAGGGTCCCACGGCCGGCAGACAACAAAGGTAAGCGAGAGCAACAAAACCCGCAACAAAGGACCAATCGAGTCAAAAAAGACCAGCAGCGGACAGGAAGACCACGAGCGCAGCAAAGGCCAGCGGCCAGCATGAACAGGAAGAACGAGACAGGAACAAAATCCGCAAACCGAACAGGACCAAACAAAAACGGAACTAGCCGCACGTGGCAACACAGCAGCGGTCAGGGAACACCCCCGGAAGAGCGGACAAAACAAGCATGGCGCGAACAACAGTCAGGGAAGCGCACCACCTGCAGAGAAGAGAACAGTAAACGACCAACGGTACGAATAACAGGGCATGAACAAGCAGGAGCGAAAGCAATACATCACCCGCGAGAGAAACCCAAGGGATGGGCGGCCCGGGAAAGGGGGAAGTCCGGAGAGGGGAGCACCCCGAAGGGGGAAGCGGGTCACCGAAGGGCGAGCACCCCGCCGCGGAGGAGGCCACACAACCGGCAAGGGCGCAGCCCCGGGGGGCGCTGCGCGGAGAGGGAGGCGGAATACCGGCGGTAAGAAAACGGGGAGGCGTAAGCAGGACGGAGGGAAAAAACGAGACAGGGGAGATGACACTGAGGGGTGGAGAAAAGGAGGGGGGGAAGAGAACGGGAACTGACGGAAGGGGGACGAAACGGGACCAGAGGTAAGGGGAAAGGGAGGGGCCGAACAAGGGGAAGGGGACGTGGAGCAGATGCAAAGAGGTGAGGACTCGGACGAAGACACGGAGAGAGAGGGGCAAGCAGAGGGCAAGGCTGGGACGGGAGAGAGTGGCGCACTTGGGGAGTACTGCGGAATGAAGTAACGCGCGGACGCGTGCGGAACGCGGGAAAAGCGGAACAGAGCGACGAGTGGACAGGACCGGGGACACGGACCCGGAGAAGGAGACAGGGCAGAGAGAGCAGGCAACACGCAGGAGAGGGGCGAGACACGAAGCGAGGGCAGGAGGAGAGGGAGCAGGGAGGAGGCGAAACGGGGGCGGAAGCAAAGGCGGAGGGCAGAGAGAAAAACGAGTGAGGAGGACAAAAGAGAGACGCGCAAAAGAGGACCGAGAGAAGAGAGCAAAGAGCAGAGCGAGCGGGAGGGACGGCAGGAGAGGGGAGACGGAGGACAGACGGCGTGAAAAGCAGGAAACGAGGACACTGACGGTGAGAGGGAGCAAAAAAGGAGGGGAGGGAGGGCAGGGAAAAGTGAGAGGAGGGGGGAAAACGGGAGGGCAGGAGCCGGGGAGTAGGAAGGAGACGAGGAGAGAAAGGGGGGACAAGAGACGAACGTGAGGAAAAAAGGGAGACGGAGCAAAGCGGGGCGGATGAGGAGAACAGGGGGAGGCGAAAGGGGGAAAGAGACGAGGGAAGGGAAAAGGAACATGGAAGAGAGAGAGCGGGGAAAAAAGAAGGAGGACGGACAAGAACGGAACGGAAGCAGGAAGTAATAAGACGACAGGAGAGCGGACAGAACGACAGAGAACGAAAGAAAACGCTACGAAAAGCGAAGAAAAAAAAAAACACAACCGAAAGAACCGAAAAACAGGGAAAGAGAGAGAGAGAAATCAAAGCAGAGAAAAGAACGTTAAAAAACATAAAACACAAGACAGAGAAGGCAAAAAAGAAGAGAAAAACAGACAGAGCCGAGAAAAAGAACAAGGAAAAAAAGAAAAGAAGAAAAGAACGAAAAAACACAAATAAAGACGGACCAAGCAACGACGAAAACGAACAACAGAAACGAAACGAACAAGACAAGCAAAAAACAAACAAACCGGCGAAAAAAAAAACAAAAAACCAGACAGACAAAAGGACAAACAAACAAAAGAAAAAAACAGAAAAAGCCAAAACAAAAACAACCAACTAGAAAACGAAAACACGAGACAACAAAACGAAGCACACGTGGAACAGAGAAAAAACGATACAAGCGCAACAAAAGAACGAACAGAGCCGGCAAAGACTCCAGAAAGAAAAGAACCAGACCTAAGAAGACACGCAGCGCAAAAGCCCCAACGAACACCCCGCACCACGCGAACGCACAAGACTCGGATGCCAAAACAAAGATACAACAACCCAACACGCAACCCAAACAAATATAAAACCCGACAACACCAAAATCACACCAGACAGAAAAAACGATAACACACAAAACAAAATAGACAGGCAACCAAAAAACCCCAAGACAAAAAACCAAACGCACGACCATCACACTGAAAGGCACACAACGACAAAAAACAGCAGCCGAAAAGAAAAAGCGAAACACGCACTGAACAGACAACGACGAATAAAAAACAGACAAAGCAAAAACACAAACACCTCAAACAAAACAACAAATCTACACAATGACCAAATTATTTTTATCCGATTGCATCTACAGACACCCGTAACACCACAGCCAAATACATTGGGAAAAAAAAAAGGCAATGATGATGAACGAACATCTCTCATATGCCTAAACGTAATTAAGCAATATTCTATAGACCAAGAAAAGCTAATACACAAGAAGATAACCATACCAAAGAGACGACTTTCAAGTAAAAGATATATTCAACAAAAAAAACGCTGAGAACAGACTAGAATGCTACAACAAACCCCCCACGCAATATAAAATGAACATTCAAAAAAATAAAACTGACCCACCAGCACGCGCAACGACTCAAGAATTATGAACGAACACCTGATCAGGCTGACAGAAAGCGTATGCCATACACACCAAGCCTGAAAGCCGAATAAAAAAGCTTAATTGCTACATAACGTAAATGATATAAATTACACACAAAAGAAAAACACTCACAACAAAAAAAAAACAAACAACACTCAACGAAGGAATATAAGAACAGGAGAGAGGACCACTTACGACGAAAACCAAACAACCATATAACCATATCAGACACAGTAAATGGCGCAGACGTACAATTTTAAGTATTGTCCAATAAACGGAGAGAAAGCTCTGCGCGACATGGTAAATAAACAAACAGCAGTGTCCTCCGAATTCCTGCTCAGAATTAATAATTCCACAATTTACGAATTAAAAAAATGTTAAGAATAACCGAATTACACGCTAGCAAAAGTCCAAATAAAAGACTAAAGTTCACCATTGAACCAGAGCATTTAAACCAATTGAGCGGGAAAAACACGATGCGAGGTAGAATGACAGATAGCACTGCAAATAAACACTCACAGTAGTTAGATAAATAAATATCGTTGAATTACAAAAAGGAGCTTAAAACTACTGCATTTAAATACACGACATAGATATCACAGAAAAATGATAACCACAACGAACCACGTGAAACAATCTATTAGCTCCTCTATTGCTATAAGAATAGCATTCATAAGAAAGTTATATCGTGTAACAGAGTGATATAAAACGTCTCTAGTATTATTGAAACTCATCTCAGATATAATATGAAGTGAACATGAGACTACAATCATAAGAAAAAGCACAAAGTCGTTCTGAATTTAGATAAGCATAAAAAGTGTTTACTAGGGCAAATTATAGTCTATCTGATTAAATGAACAAAAAATAGGGACTAATTATCTTATCTGAATCGATGACCTGGTATCAAATGACCAACAGAAAGATGATTTCTACAATTGTGAAATAAGCACATTATTCACTCATTAATAAAAAGCAAATAAAACAGAGAAAACTATAGGAGCAATTAGACTATATATAATATTCACTTCATTTAATGAAGGAAAGATAAAATTTTTCGCTTAATTTAAGCTAAAATTTCTGTTCTAATTTGAACAGTTGTGCTCCAAGGCTGCTTTTCTCTATTTATATACGACTGCCTATTGGAAAGTACCTAATTAATACTAAATAGTAATTATACTAATTTTACTATAATAATGAGAAATTATACTAATTAAAAGAGAACGATTACAATATTAGTCTAAACATATTAATCTGGGTATCTAGATATAAATGTTACTTATTTTTAAAATATTGGATAGCGTTAAAATTTAGTAGAAAACTACTTATTCACATCTGTTTCCCAGATGTAATATAATTATTAAATAGGAAACAACCTGTCAGGTTCAAACATAAAAGAATGGTGTCCTGGTATAATATTAATATATTAAAAGAACAAAACAAGGATAAGAAAATACGTTGTTGAAAATAATAGAATAAAAAGTTGTATTTGATTATATAGCAACAGATTATAAAATTGTTACGCCCTAATAAAAACAGGTGCAAGTTCTACCTTAACATTTAGACTATATCCCAACCTAGATTTAATGATTAGGGAAAGATCATTATACTGTAAAATACTTTTTCTCTAAATTTGAAAATTTCCTTTAACAGAGTAAAAAATGAAAAGAACAGTGCTATAAACGTATTCTGAAAGTCAAACATAACCTCTCTCTGACAACCGACTCACCACTCAATTAACTTTGACTCCCTATCTGTCATGAACCCTTTCAATGCAAAGGATCTCTGTAATCTCTCTCAATTTATTGATTTCGAAGTAGAGCTGCAAGAACTGTTCTTGCGGTATAAATTGAATAGGCCTAAAAGCCTATAAAAAGTGCCGTAATTAACTCTCATATAAGGATAAAGGACACTTTATATATTTACTTTATATAGTAGTGATAATCAGTTTATTATTTTAAATAATTAATTCCAAAATATGCCAATTGAAGAATTTTGATGAGTTTAATTTTTTATTTAAATCCAGCAAAAATAACAAATATATTTTTATACTTTCAACAAATATAGTTTCTCAAAAGAAAAAGTTTCCTATTTTTACTATCGAAAACAAATTGCATTACGCACTCCATAAGTACCGAAAATACATAAACTCATTATACATGTGAACGTATACTATGTTCTGTAGAAAGAATCGATTATATTCACAATACTCGATCAGTGGAGCGATATTGCCTGCATTCAAAATTATTATGTATCGAGTATAGTATCGAATCAAAATATGCAATATCCAAACATATCGATATATATAAACTATTCACACGAAACGCTAAATTGTAAAATTATGACAAAGCAGAAAATTGTTTGTTAAAATTGTTGGGGCAAGAAGTCTCTAACACTCAGACTGATAAATATCAATGAAAAAAAGTGATAGCAATGTTAGATAAATAATTGGTGGAAAGGATTACATTATAAATCACAATCACATGATATATACATAAGACAAACAACTTTATAACAAAAAAAAAACTCTACGAATTAAGTGAGTTGCTACAATAGCGATAGGCTAGCAGACGACTCGACAGCACAACACTAGGAGCATTTAGACATATAATGCAAAATCACCAAAGCTGCCCAAATTAATGATCTCCGGAGAATTTCATTTAATTGGTGGGAGAACACAGATACATATCACTATTTCCAGGTACAGTAACCATACACCACAATAATATGCTAACACAATTAAGCATCAAAACAAGATTGCTTATAAGGAGCTCCGATATAAATCATACACCTGCAGATACAAAATCTATGGAGCCTCACTGATGAGACGAAGCTCACAAGCTTTAAAATCTAAATAGATAAGCTTCTGTTAAAGCGCTCCTTAGATAAGAAAAGAACAATTTCTATATAATAAAATAAATTTTAAACAAAGTTAAACTGCATTTGGTACATGACAACAACACTCAATAACCAGACACTAAAATTACAGACGCCTGAACCCACTCGACTATTCGACCAAACGACAAGACTCACCCCTCAATCTCCCATAAATAAAAATATCTCGCTCGCTGACCGCAATTCACTCCATAAGCTCGAGATCATGTCCCTCGAAAAAATAGACTCGCTAGCCTATTAACGATCTTCTCATCACTTGTATAACATCTCTAGAACGCTTGCAAGGTCACAAAACATAGAAATCTTATGAGTGATCAGCTGAAGATCTATCGTCCTTAGAAAAACAATAACTTTTCATACCAAAGAAAACAATTGGCTAAAAACAACTGAGGCTAGTCGACCAACTACTCGATAAACGACCTTATATTACGCGATAAATGCACAAACTCACAAATAAGGCAATCACTAACTGATATCCAAACACCAACCGCCATCACGGATTAGACACACAAGTGTGAAAATCTCTGAATGGAATATGAGAGGCACTAAGCAAACTAAATTACTTATATATCCACACACTATTCCTTCAAATAAAATACTCCCTATCCTCATATCACAGGTTAAATAGCGAGAAGTCACATATTAAAACAATTACAGTTTAAAAGAGCCATGCACTCACAGCCAACAGCCACAATATCTATGCAATCAACGTTATAATATTAATTAACCAGGATTACATCTTAACCATAGCAAGAGCACATCATAGATCTATTACAGAAGAACAGAGAAAACCACCTAATGCACAATAGAACCCAAGGTTAATCATAACACGCAAAGACAACTTTTACTCGCAGATGGCCATTACATAATTCTCAATACTGCAGAAGATCACTCAGAGATAAGTCATTCAATAATCCATCTAAGCGTATACCAAATCGCAAAGGACCATACTCGCCATGAAAGCTATTCATAACGAACACAGAATGATATAATAAATCACGAATCCCATGAGGTCACACATGATTTATATCAGAACAATATCACAGATAATGAAAAAAGTGAAACTTTTATAGACGACTAAATACAAACCCAGGACCAGTCTACTCTTGGCATCTAATACTCTCAATACTATTCACACAAAAATACCTGAAACACCAAAGTGTTAAGATCAGATGAAAACCTATCCAATCTACATAAAACACTTGCAAGTAATTATCCCTACTCTATGAGTACAACTTCTTGAAAAATCACCTATATGAAGATCTCCATTAATCACTCTCACATAACGTACTCTTCTAGTCTCCACCACACACAAAAATATAGCGGTTCTTCTATGTGTTTGGTTAATTAAGGCATAATGATGTCATTTCACAATCTCTTCTAAATAATATTCCTCCAAAAACTTTAGGGTGAAGGGTTTTCACTCTACCACCAAAAATAGAAGGATACTGTGAACAAGTACAAATTAACGAATCGAAGTCCTAAATACAAGGACATGCTCACGCATAATCAAAGAGAAATAGGCTAACCAAACATCACACCTCATACAAACCCTCCCACAAGTTACCTGCGCTAAAAGCGAGGTATGCTCAAATAACTAAAAAAACGTACACCAATATCTTATAAGAATTTAAATTACTTCTACACAACAACACCTACACCAAACTAGGACAAGGTAACTGAACTCCACATCAAACACGATAGCATCAGACGTATAAAAAAGCAAAAGTGCCAAAAGACAAAAGCCCAACTAAACAACTGGTCGCTCATACATCGTGGAGAGATTCATGGCAATCAATGAGCACTAGAAACAATGATTGATCGAGCTATTAGAAAATAAAGTATACGAAAATTTGTTTGCTTATTAACAAAAAACTATACGCGCATAATGATCATCCCAATATCATACACACAGCTTATTTAGATCCCACCATCGATATGCCCAAATGACGCAAAAATGACGTGCTATAGAGCTCCTTATGCATATAAGTTTCCAACAAAATGTAGATAAAGTGTATTTTTTCAAATTTCCTTCTCAAAAAACCTTTAAAGCAACACTCCCAAAAAAGCGATCTCACAGTAAAAAGAGGAAAACACAAGCGCACACTTAGAGCAAACATGTAAGTCACACGCTCACTCTAACAACACAATATCCCTCACACAACCACACTCGCCGCAAGTGCACACACGGTTCTAATTATATATTTGTATTCTCAACTGCCTCTAGCACCGCCTACACCCACTAGTCACACAACTTTCACTTGGTGCAACACACAGAGCGATTCCTCTCTTCCGCAACTCGTATATGCTTTACACATTTAAATCTCATCGTATAAGATTAGTTGAAAAAGTCTGAACTAAATACCTCACTGACAACTGCTTAAATTTAAAATCATAATAAGCAAAATTCACACAGGCAATGAATATAAGCGAGTTTGATAAAATTCCTATAACCCAAAAACCGAGTCACACTTCCTCTCTACGCCTCGCAAATCTTCACTATTCTATATATACACACGTGGAAAACCGCTTAATAGAGCTTCGGGCAACTCACATTGTTATATTAACACAAGCACACAGGAAACTATAACTTCACAACAATATATCTTCCTTCTCTCTTCCATTTACTTAAAACCTCACATAATGTCATAGAGACCAGTCTGATATCTTAAAAATACGACACAAACTCACGTCCTTATACACACTAATAAGCAGACACTCGTATCAAATTTTTTAACCAGAAATCAAATCATAGGAAGTAAGTAAAGCTGAAATATTGCAATCTCCATGATAGGAAGAGGATGAGTCTGCTGTAGTAAATGAAACCATTGTAAATTTGATTTTAAATCCTATTTAAAAGTTATTTTCACCCTTTTGATAATATATAGATTCTGAAGTAAACATGGCTTGAATATTTGTTGTCCATGGAGAGTGTTGGTATTCCTATTAAAGAGGATAATGATCTAGCCTCTTATGATGAGATCATGATTAAAAAATTTAAGAATGATATTTCTTTCCAGGATGGAAATTATTATGTCAAACTTCCTTGGATAGAAGAAAAAATTAAAAATGTTGCTTCAAATTTTGATATTTCTTTGAGAGTATTGAATAGAGTCTATTCTTCTCTTAAGCAAAAAGGACTTGTAGAAAGTTATAATAATATTTTTTCTCAATATTTGGGCAAGATAATATAATTGAAATTGTAAATATGTCCTAAAATTTAAGAGATGTGATTATATATTATTATTATTCACAGACCTATAATAAGAAGTGAGGAGCATGATCACAACTAAGATAAGACCTGTCTTTAAGTTTGCTCTTTTAAAATATCTAAGACAGCCCTTCCTTGAATCAGGGCTTCTTATGCTGGTTTAGATTTAATGAACTCCCTTTTAAATTACTTTTTGTATTTAGAACTAATAATTATATGTTGTTCTTAGTGACATTAAAGAATCCTTTTTGTGTCGTAAATTTAAGAGACGAATATGACAAAAACAAATTCTGTGCAAAGGATCTCAGGAAAGATGAATTAATCTCTTTCAGGTTTAAAACTTTACTGTTCGGTTATACAGCGTCCCCTTTCATTCTCCAAGGCCAAAGTAACACCTGTTAAAAAGACCTATAATAAGTGTAGGGATATCTTGTCTTCTAATTTTTTTGTAGACAACCTGATTTTTACAGGCAATAATTGCAAAGAATTGGAAAAGTTGTACCATCTTACTTTTGAAAGAATGAACCAGGGTGGGTTTGAACTTCGCTCTGGAATAGTAATTGTTGAGCAATGTGTGAGAGTATGAGAATGGATGGAAGGTATGTGGAGCATGAAAAAAATGAGTATGAAAAGGTGCTTGGGTATAAATGCAATTTAAAGAAGGATTTCCTTGCATTGTGTCGTCAGTGTAAGTTATAGGAGCTCGTGTAGTACAAGGCGACAGATACTTTCTGAAAACTTCCAAGTTGTTTGATCCTTTAGGACTTACAAAACCTTTTACCGTAAGAGGGAAGTTGTTAATGAGAAGTGTTTGAAGCTAAAAAGAATGGGATGAAAAATTACCTGGGGGAATGTTGACTGAATGGGGTAAACTGAAGGAGGAGTTAAAGAATTGAGTAATATTGAGTTTCCACGTCAAGTTGTTGAATGAAAGTGAATCCTATGATCTGAATATATTTTGTGACAGTTCTGCTAAATGTACTATGGGTTGCTTGCATATAGTTCAAGTGAAGGAAAAATAACCTTTTGTTTGCCAAGGCCAAAGTTAAAAACACTGATTAAAAAGACCATATAAGTTTCAAACCTAGAAACACTACTAGCAGCTCCATGTTTAGCTTTAAAAATAGCCTGAAGCCTACCGACATTAGTGTCTTAGCAGACTCTTGACCGTTTAAATTATAAATTGCAGAACAGGTAAATGTAAAAAATATAAAAGTGATAGGAACTCAACAAAAATTGTAGTTCTTAAATATGGATTTATGAAAGCAAGAGTAAGAAAAAAAACAAAAAAGGAATACAAGACAAAGAGAAAACAAGTTAACACAAAACAACTGCTCCACTCCA
>JABUQX010045922.1:0-2500 GCA_015478945.1 Trachelipus rathkii
AAAATAAATAAATAAAATTACATAAAATAAAAAAAATTAACTAAATAATTAAATACTAAATAAACTTCAATTAAATAAATAAATAAAAAAATAAATGAATAATTTAAATAAATAATAAATATAAATAAATTAGAAATATCTATAAAAATATATATATATATATCTATAATATATATATATATATATATAGTATATATATATATATATATATATATATATATATATATATATAAATATATTATATATATATATTATATATATATATATATATATATATATATATAATTTATATATATAAATTTCCATTATATATTTTATATTTATTTATATATATATATATATATATATATATATATATATATATATATATATATATATATATATATATATATATATATATATATATATATATATATATATATATATATATAGAGTTATAAAATTTTTTTCATTAAATAAATATTTTTGAAATTTAAAATAAAATATTATATATATATATTATAATATATATATATATATATATATGCTGCGAGGACGAGGTTCGTGTTTCACCTCGTCCTAATTTTACTCTTAGCGAAAGGGGGTAAAGAGAATGGGGGAGTAGGGGTAGAAAAACCCCCTCTCCTCAATGACGATTAAGTCTGACGTAGCAAGGCAAATGCAAGCAAACCGAACGCGAACGAAAGGCGAAAGGAGGATCCCGGAGCGGACCAGGCGGAAAGCGGGGCTGTGCGAAAAGAACTGCGGATCAAGGTGCGCGCGCAAACGCGGGTGTGTGTGCGATAAATGAAGCAGAGAGCAAAGGGGGGTAGGGTAAACCAAGTAGGCATGGCAACAACAGAACAAAGGGGGGTAGGGTAACTGATGTAGTCATGTCAACAACAAAGAGCATGAGTGGAGGCGAAAGTGGGTGCAGGGTAAGTGAAAGGGGTCGAGGGTAAGCGAAAGGGGGTCGAGGGTAAGAGAAAGGGGGGAGGGGTAATGTGTGTATATGCAAATGTGCATGTATATGTAAATAACAACTCGCGTACATTGATGACTTCGTCATCAATGAACACTCGTGTGTGCGCACCTGCGGTGCGCACATACGTATGTATATAGACAAAGGGGGGTGGTGTAAAAGGGGGTAGGGTAATAATATATATATATAATTATTTATAATTTTATTAAATAATATATATATATATATATATATATATATATATATATATATATATATATATATATATATATATATATATATATATAAATACACCCACATACGTATATGAATAATCGATATAAAAATACGATCATATGTACGCGCGCTACGCGCGCTGGCAATCGCGCTATGTTGCAAATGTTGCAAAGCAACATTTGCAACTCTTCTAGTCGTACTTCCTACTACTGGCCTACCTTTAGTGATTCTCTCACTTACAATGCCTTTAATGTACGGGACACTCACTCTTCATTCAATTCTTAATATCTACTTCATCTGACTTGAAAACTTTCACAAGCCTTGAATTAGAATGTATCGACACATCCATTACTAATCCCATTTACCCTCTGTTGGGTTTTATTTGGGCTCTTCCTTCCATCCGAAACCATTTAAAAAAAAAATACAAAATAACTTACTTCCGACGCTGTGTCTATGTTGTCGTTTTGTTCAATAATTTGTTCGAAATTGGGTTCGGCCGCCTCTATATTGTCGATTTGTTGATACGGAAGAGATTCATCCGCATATATGCTGTCGATTTGTCTAGACGAAATAGGTTCAAAATCTTTGACTAATTGTTCAAGTTCTTCTTCAGTTAGGTTAGATTCTTCGTCGACAAGCTGGCTTTTAGTTTTGAAACCGATTAAAAGTGTACTGTAATAATAAAAATTAGTAATTATAATAGCTAGTAAGAGTATTATTAACAATAATAATGGATTTATTAAGAGCTGAAATAAATCAAAAGGCTACACACACAAAAATTCAGCAATTGAATAAATAATATTCCCAGGCGCTTAAGTAACAAATATGACTCATCAGTTTCATCTTTCGAAAGCATCAAACAAAAAAGACTAGACATTTTACTTGCAATTAATGGCTTTAAGCTATTTCAATAATATGATATTCTTTTCTAAAACTTTCAATAAGTCAATCAATATGAAAGCATTTCCTAGTTTTCTCTCAAGCAACGATTAGTTGGTACTGAAAAAATGGGAAGCTATTTTTTTGGGGATTCCTATCGATTAACTTGTGTTAGGTCTACAAAAGTATGATATATTAAATTCAAATTAAATACGAATCTAAGGCTTGAAGGTATGAACTTTCATATCTGACAACTTACGAAGGTCAAGGTTATTAAACAACCTAAAGAGGTAACATTTAATATCTAGCTTTTCCCCCCACTGAATACTCAGAATCGTTCAGAGGTTACCTTTCGCATCATCTTTTGCAATAACTTGTAGAAGCGCATTTTGCTCAATACAAAGTGATATATATATATATATATATATATATATATATATATAT
>JABUQX010045922.1:20000-25000 GCA_015478945.1 Trachelipus rathkii
TTATAATATATTATATATATATATATATAATATATATATATATATATTATATATATATATATATATATATATATATATATATAGAATATATATATATATATATAGAAATATTTATAATATATATATATATATATACTTTTATATGGGTCGGTTATGTTGAGGTTAGGTTTAAGTAGTATGGGTGGGAACTGACGGCCAAAATGTTTGCGCAAGGCAATGTTGCAAATGTTTGCAAGCAACATTTTGCAACATCTGGTTTTTCAAGCTTTACGTGTCAATGTTAGGGTTTTTGAGGTCGGTGAGACCGAATTTAAGGTCTGGAAGACCGTTTTCTGAGGTTTAGCCCCCCCAAAAGAGGGGAGGGTTAGCCCCAAAGGGGGCTTTTTGGTTCATAAAAGGTTTTAAATGATCGATATATCATTTTTGATGAATCGATTTATCGATGTCTTTACCCCAAATCGACGTTTAAATCGTCTTTCTACGTGGTCTGGTTGACTTTTTACATTGAAAAATATAATCGAAAGAAAATAATCACTATAATTAACATTCGATTAATCGGTAGTTAGGGGACCCTTTCGTCGCCGCCGTTTTTTTCTACTTTAGATTTATTGTATCGGGATGAAACTAGGTATAATGTTATTGGGTGAGTCAAACTGATTACCAGGCTAGGCGAGTTTTTGGGTGTCGATATGGTCATTCTAAGGGGGTGTTGCCCCCTAGCGTCAAGGTCAAATTCTGCCTGAAAACCTGGGTTAGGCTTTATCGTATCGGGTTAAAATTTGTAAGAGCTATTTGGTGACGTAATCTCGTCTACGACGAGATTACGTCACCGTGCGCCCCCCTAAAAATTGAAATGATCGTAGAAGGCTGAAAATTAGAGATGATATAGAGGTGCCGGAGTCGGATTCGGAGTCCAGGGACCCACCGGAGGGGGATCCCTCCTGAAAAAAGAAAATGCACAGAGTGCAAAACAGAGAAAGAAGAAAAAAGGAAGAAGGAGGAAGGATGGAGGAAGGAGTCTGAGAAAGATTCAGAGTTTGTACCGACACCGGTGCTGGAGCCGGTGCGGTGCCGAGTTGGTAAACATTCGATTAATAATACAATATCGTTACTGTTCACATGAGTTTCTGCTTTAACATATACAGATCGTCATTTGTACTGCATCTCACAAAGATAACCCGTTTTCTATGTTGAAGACTGACATTTATATTTTCAAATCTCATTTTCTTTTTATAAACGTCAACTAATATAATTTTTTCCTAAGTTGAAACATGTATATATTGTTTGTTATTTTTATTTTATAAGTTTCATTTTACATTTATGCTTTGTTTAATTTTTTTTTATTTTATTTTTTTATTGAAATTTATTTTTCTAACTATTTTTTTTTATAAGTTTTATTTTACATTTTTACTAATTTTTTTATTTTATTTTTTTTTTTATTTATAATTTTTTTTATTTTTTTTTTTTTTAAATTTTTTTTCTAACTTTTTTTTATAAGTTTTGTTTTATATTTTTCCTTTCTTTAATTTTTTTTTTTTTTTTTTTTTTTAATTTTTTTATTTTTTTTTTTTAATTTTTTTTTATTTATTATTTTTTATAAGTTTTATTTTGCATTTACACTAATTTTTTTATTTTAATTTTTAAATTTTTATCTTTTATTTTTAATTTTATTTTATTTAAAGTTTTTTCAATTTTTTTTTTTAAGTTTAGCTATTTAAAAAATATATTTTGCAAAAACTTATTTATTTTTAATTTTATTTCTTTAAAACTTTGTTTTTACTAAAAAGTTAAATCTTTTTATGTTTATAACGTGAAAAATTCGCGTTTTTACATACCTTAAAGCAGTAAATCAGTAAATCAACCCACCCCCCCTCCCTCGTTCCATAGATCTAGTGTTTCAACTTCATTTATTTTGTATAGGTAACACAAAATAAAGTCTTTTGAAAAAATTCTAGTAAAATTATTAAAATACCTATCAAAACCTATCACATACTATCCACACACACACACACCACACACACACCACACCACACACACCACAACACAACACACCACACACACACCACACACACACACACACACACACACACACACACACATAAAAACACACCAAACACACACTAACACCCCTAAACAAACCACAACACAAACAAACACACACACCACCACACACCACACACACACACCACACACACACACACACACACACACACACACACACACCCACCACACACACACACACCCACACACACACACACACACACACACACACAACACACACACACACACACACACACACACACACAACACACACACACACCACCACACACACCACACACACACACACACACAACACACACACACACACACACACACACACACACACACACACACACACACACACACACACACACACACACACACACACACACACACACACACACACACACAAAAACACACACACACACACACGAATAAGCTGCTAACATTAGCAAAGATCCATACTTGACAACAGTAAGTAACTAACATTACATACAAAACGTAACATTCACTTTTTTCAAGCATATCTCTAACATATCAATGTTAATTTTACATTAACATAGCAATATTTAACAAAGATTTATCGTATCCTAACCTAACTATTGTACTGAACTAAGAATAAATGCAACACACACACACACACACACACACACACACACACGAATAACTGCTAACATTAGCAAAGTTCCATACTTGACAACAGTAACTAACATTACATACAAAACGTAACCTATTCACACTTTTTTCAAACATCTCTCTAACATATCAACTAAGAATAAATGCCACACACACGCGCACACACGATTAAACTGCTAACATTAGCAAAGTTGATTACTTTACAACAGTAAGTAACTAACATTACATACAAAACGTAAACTATTCACACTTTTTTCAAGCATATCTCTAACATATCAACTAAGAATAAATCCCCCCCCCCACACACACGAATAAACTGCTAACATTAGCAAAGTTCCACACTTAACAACGGTAAGTAACTAACATTACATACAAAACGTAACCTATTCACACTTTTTCAAGCATATCTTTAACTTATCAATGTTAATTTTACATTAACATAGTAATATTTAACAGATTTTTCGTATCCTAACCTAACTATTAAAATGAACTAAGATAAGGCTACACGCACAACACCACACCAGCGACAAAGATAATCCGTTTTCTATTTTCAAAATCTCGTTTTCTTTTTATAAAAGTCAACTAAAATATATTGTTTCCTATTTTATTTTGTAAGTTTCATTTTACATTTATTCTTTTGTTTAATTTTTTTTAATTTAATTTTTAATTTATTTTCAAATTTTTATTTTTTTATTTTTAATTTATTTGCTTAAAACATTGTTTTTACTAAAATTTTGTTTTTCAATGTTATAACGTAATATTGCATTCTGTCACAACAACCTAAAAGTAAATCAGTAAATCAAACAACTCTCCCCTCCCCTCCGACCTCCTCCCACCATCCTATGATCTATTGATCTATTGTTTCAAGTCACATTTTGGGTATCATTTTTTGATAAACATAGCAAAATCAAGTTCTTTATACACTGTGATTAACGAATTATGCAAACGTAACAGTTTTCACATTTTAAATAAAGCTAACATAGCCTCCCTCTGAACTAAGAATATAATTGTACAACGACAAACCTAACACGGTTAAGCCACGAATAAAACTGCCTAACATTAACAGAAGTTTCCACAACTTAAACAACGGTAAAGTAACTAAAATAACATACAAAAACGTACCCAATTCACACTTTTTCAAGCATATCCTTTAACATATCAATGTTAATTTTACATTAACAGTAACTATTTAACAAAGATTTATCGATATCCTAACCTAACTACTGTAATGAACAAGAATAAATGCCACACACACACAAACACACGCATATATGCTAACGTACAAAATTTTTTACATCAACTTCGCAACATAGCATCAATTGAACTAAGAATATAATGTACAATAACAATCCTAACATACACACACACGAATAAAACTGCTAACATTAACAAAGTTTCATATGTTAACAACAGGAAAGTAACTAACAGTGCATACAAACGTAACACATTCACACTTTTTCAAGCATATCTCTACATATCCAATGTTAATTTACATTAACAGTAATATTTAACAAAGATTAGCGTATCCTAACCTAACTATTGTAATGAACTAGGAATAAATGACACATACATCCGCACACACACACACAAACATGAATATATGCTAACGTAACAAAGTTTTTACATTAATAAAGGTAACATAGCATCACCTGAACTAGAATATAATGTACAACGACAAACCTAACACCCTTACGTGACTCATAATTTTTCAAGCATATCTCTAACATATCATGTTAATTTTTACATTAACATGGTAAATTAAAAAATATTCATAACCACTTGTCTAATTATCATACTAAAAAAAGAATATATGTTAACGTAACAAAGTTTTTTACATTAACAAAGTAATATTTAATAAAAATTCATCATAACCTTACCCAACTATCATAATCCCCAACGAATAATTGCAGTAATGAATGTTATTATAAAACATTATGCAATAGCAACACCTAACACTTTCAGGAGGTAACCTGAAATATTTTTAGGCTTACCCCATTTTAGGATCCGCCCCCTTTCAGAAAATATCAATCAAAACATGAAAATGATTTTATGCTATGATCACCTGCGCATATTTTCTGTATGGGGGCGGATCCTAAAAAGGGGTAAGCCTAAAAATATTTCAGGTTACCTCCTGAAAGTTTTAGGTGTTACTATTGCATAATGTTTTATAATACCATTCATTACTGCAATTATTCGTTGGGGTTTATGATAGCAAGGTAAGGTTAGGATGAATTTTTATTAAATATTACTATGTTAATGTTAAAAACTTTGTTACCTTAGTATATATTCGTTGGTTAGTATGATAATTAATTAGACATGGTTAT
>JABUQX010045922.1:30000-34791 GCA_015478945.1 Trachelipus rathkii
TGTACTTTAGATGACCTTTCAAAATGGATAATATATATATAATATAGAAATATATAATATAATATAAAGAGGTATCATAGTGTATTATATTAGTAGATAAGTTATTATATAGTATATTTAGTACTAATAATATATAGTATATAGTCTCACTGATATACATAATATAGAAATAATATAATAGGCTATAATACGCCAATAATGATAGTGAATAAGATAATATATATATTATTAATACTATATGATATATATATTATAGTATATTATATTATATATAATATAAATAGGATATATTATATATATATAAGAATGTACTATTATGAAATATATAGAGTCATTGTATTAAATATGTGAATAAAATAAATATTATATAAGTATATATATAATATGTTTATTTCAGGGTATAAAAAAGTTTATAATGGAGATATATATATAATATATAATATATATAATATATACTATATATATTAGAATTATATAGGAATATATATATAAATATATATAATGAAATATTTGTATATATATATAATATATAAAGTAAACTAATACTCTAATTATATTATATATAGTATATATTATATATATATATATAATAAGTGCTTAATATATATAATAAAAATATGATACTATATGCATATAAAAATTATTATCATTAATTAGAACATGAATATACTATTAGTGATATAAAATATGAAAATTCAATATAACTATATATAATATATACTTATATATGAGATATTTATATAATATATAGTATATATTATAATATTATATATATATATAATATGATATATATAGTATATATATATATATATATTTATATTATATATATATATATAAATAGTAAAGTACATACAATAATAAATAATAAATATAAAGTATAATATATAGTAATAATAATATATAGATAATATTATAATATAGACATAATACTTATACGTAAAGTAGGTAGTATAATAATAGTTTAGATAAATATTTAAATCTAAGCTTTATATGTGTATTTATATATTCTAATATAATGGTACGTATTAATTCTTTCGAAATATATTAGTCTATAGATAACTCATAAATTAGCAATAAGAGTAGAGTGAATATTCACCGAATAATATATATTATATATATAAATAAATATTATTATAATATATATGTACGTATATATATAGAGTATAGTACTATAGTGAAATAGTTATTATATATTAGATATATAATGATATCATAATGATATATATATAATATATAATATATATTGCATATAGTATATAATCGGTATATTAATATGCTGATAACTATATATTTCTTATAAAACCATACATATATCTAATATAGTAATTATTTATTATATAATACTAATATATAAATAATATAATATATAACATATATTATATATATATCTTAGAGTATATATATATATAGTCAGTATATAATATTTATCTCTTAAGATGACATATATAGGTTATTAATAATAGTAATATATAATAAAGATAAATAATTAATTATATGTGGTTTATATAACATATAATATATAATATTATTTATACTATTAGATGCGAATATAATAGATTATAGTAGTTATATATATATATCTATATATATATATATTAAAACTCCAGTATTTGATCTAAATATTTAAGAAAAGAATCTCCAAAGCGTTCCTCAAAACATTTTCTAAATTCAGAAAAGTTAATTTATGCACTGGCTAATTTAAGAAAATTTCTTTAGTGGAAAGCTTTTGGAATTGATGCCAGAGATTTACTTACTACAACCAATTTTCTTAAAAAACCTAACTTAACTCTATCTGAACATTAGAAAATTATAATATTATATAATATTATATATTATATTATATAGTATCTATATCGTAGTATTATATATGTAACTACCTATTATATATACATCTATATTATAATATATGCCCTATAAGTTAAGGTGCATATATATACTATATATAAATTATATAGTATAGTATATCGGTTACTTAATTATTGACTATTACAATATAATGTGAGAGTAATTATTATATATTTTACTCACTATTCCCTTCCTTTTAATAATATTTAATATATAATATGTGTATATATTATTATATATATAATATATATATTATATAATTTACTACTATTATATTAATATATAGTACGTATAAATTATTAATATATTAATATATATATATATATATATGATATATTATATATTATTAAATAATAATATTAATTAATTATATTATATTAATATATATATATATATATATATAATATATAATATATATATAATATATATATATATATATCTGATGTCTATATATTATATATTATAATATATATATATTTAATACTCCTATATAATATCACTCACTACTATGTTATATAAGTGAGTTGATAAATATATTAAATATAATATTATATTTTATAATATTATATGAGTTATGTTATTAGTTTAAATTTTATATATTAGATTTATTTAGAGATAAATAATAGATATATATTATAATTGTAATATATTGTTGAATAAAAGAAGGTATTTATTTTCCATAATATATACTATAAATGACTATTGCGTAAACTTATAGCTTCTTGTTCAGGCGATTTATGATATAAATAGACTTCATCTTTACCTATCACTATAATTATAATATTTCTAATAAGCTCTCACTATAAAGTGAGTGAATGAGTTAAGATAAATAAAATTTTGTCGCTACTATTATTTAATCTCACTAATTATAAATAAATAAATATTTATATATAATTAATATTAGTATATATTAAATAAGCTTTATATAGTTGTATATTTTTACTCATACCAACATATATAAATATATATATATATATATAATAATAAACTATACTATATAATTTAGAATAATTTTTATATTTCATATTATATAAACTGATTTAATTTATTATTTCTCTATTTATATATGTCAGATATTAGTGATAAATAAACACGATATTAATAGAACTCCATAAGATCTTAAATAATAAGTGTGATATTATTTATATATATATAATATAATATATTATATAGTAATATATATTTAAATAAAGAATTATTTAGAAGAATAGGAAGAATAATATAATGTATTATATATGAGACTCCGATATACATACTCGTAATTCCAAATACTCCTTATATATAAATTAAATTTCTCATAATAAAGGTGTTTCTATACGACTATATATATATCCTATAAGACTATTCCGATCATTACCTCAATACTTACCCAACCCCTATATAAGCTATTTTCAAATATATTTCTACATTTATTCTACAACTTCAGTGATATATTCACAAAAGATATAATAAAGTAAACGCCCGATAATCATTCACTGTAATTACTAATCTATATTACCCGCCTGTTCTGTTGCTGGCATTTTGCTTTTACATTCATATCTTTTAGTAGATATATAATATAATATTAATATGTAATAATAATAAATATATGATAAATATAATAATATATATAATATATGTTATTATTTTGCATTAAAATAAAATAAAACATGAAATAATAATAAATAATAAGTAAAAAATGATAAATAGTGCGGAAAATTATGGATTACACAGAAAAAATTCATTACTATGTCAAAGAGCAAAAATTTCAACTATGCGTCCAAAATTTTTACATCATTTCAAATCGGCTGTTGTAAATGCAAGGAATATTACGCTCGATAGCTCAATTTATTTGTCATAACTAAACATTTAATGTACAAAAGCAGAACTAATTTTTGGGTTGCTGGTGAAAGTAAATAAGAGAGTGGAGAGAAAGTCTTCTCTCACAATAGAATAAAAGGCTATAGGAAAGTCCCGGCCAATATATAAGTGAATACATAGTCGACAATTTACGACAATGTATACTGTCATAGCAAAAATAAGCCATTCGAGTCTATAAATCAAGCAGGCTGTTGAAAAAGAAGCACTGTGCATTATGTATAAAAGGGTAATACAAAAGTTAAATACAAGAACATAGCCTAATTAATACGATACATTTGAGACATTAGACTTATAAAAACTAGAAGAAAATGGGGTAGCCTAGACATTAGAATGTATTTAAAAAATAAAGTTTACGCTTAATACAATCGAGAAAGTCCTACATTTCTTACAAGAGAATACTTTCATATAATTTCATCAAAAGAAGATACTATTAAAGAAGTGTCACTAAAACTAGCTAATTGCTATATTCTTACTCTCTACTCACTCTAAATATTAAAGAATTGAAAAGATAAAAATCTAAAGAGATACATAAGAAGCAAAAGCTTTATTATGACATTAGCAAATGTCATTTAAAAAATAAGTTTACGCTTAAACAACAGATAAGGAATTTGTCAGCTATATGGAGTAGTAAAGTGACCAATCTTCATAGCTATAAACTTTATATAATATAAAGCGCTAGAGTATCCTTTAACATTATTAAGTAATATCTTAATCCACCTCAACCCTAAGTCTATAATAGCCTTAAATTCTGAAATTCCAATATCATTATATACTCTCATAATTATAGTAATATATATATATATATATATATATGAGGTTAAATATGATTATTATTTATAGGTATTAATATATAGTTGTGATATATATAATATATATATATCATATAATATATATATAATGATATAATGAGAAGGGGTACTAGGGGGACGTTTTCGTCCATTAAGCCCAAATTTAATAAGGTTAATATTAAAAAATATAAATATAAACTTAAGTAACAAATTCATATGAGAAATGTTATTATATCAAAATCCAAAATAATAAGTCCTAAAATATAAATAAGAGTGAATACATAAATAATAATATAAT
>JABUQX010045923.1:0-24985 GCA_015478945.1 Trachelipus rathkii
CAGCTGTTATGAGCGGGTCCCACAACGGTGTACAAGTGCAGATGAAAGAGTACTACCCTTACGCCCATTATGTTCATTGTTACGCACACAAATTAAATTTAATTTTGAAAAAGGTTTGCTCATCAAATAAAAGGATAAAAATATTTTTTGCTAATCTGAGTGGATTTGGTGCGTTTTTCACGAATTCACCTAAACGTAACGATATGCTTCAAAAAGTTTGTAATGTTCACATTCCAAAGATTTGTCAAACCAGATGGAATTTTCATTCTAAAATCGTAAATTGCATAAAAGAAAACAAGAAACAACTGTTGGAATGTTTTAAAAGGATTCAGAATGAAGACTGTTGGGACGATAAAAGCATTCGTGAATCAGTAGGCTTTGAAAGATTATTGGAAGACTACGAGTTTAATTTCTTTCTGTCTTTTTTTTATGAAACGTTGAAACATACAGATATTTTATACAACGTTTTACAGTCCAATAAATCAAATAATATTACAGTTGAAGATGCTTTGAAACATTTTGAATCTTCAATTACTACAATACGGCACAATATAGCAAAATTTCTTATTTCAGGGGATGATAGTGAAGTTTTAGAAGTTCCATTAAAAAGACTTAAAAAATGCAGTGTAGTTACTGATACCTTAAAAACGGATGCGACAAAGGCTTGTAACCAAATAATTACAGAAATAAATGAAAGATTTAAAAATTTTGAGTTGTTTCGCTCATATATTGTTGTCGACCCGAAGCAATTTAATTCTCATAAGCAGTGTTTTCCATCTGATCACATTCAAACTATTGCAAATAATTATCCTATGCTACATAAAGAGAGACTAATTTCCGAGTTAGCTGTTATGTATGATAATGAAACCTTTAGTTCCATCACAAATGTTAATGGCTTGTATAAATTTTTGGACGATAATGGTTTATGCGATGCTTTTTCAGAGGCCGCAAAATTAATAGAAATCGTTTTAGTGACGCCCGTGTCGACTGCCGATTCTGAACGTAGTTTCAGTACTTTAAAGCGCATTAAAACCCTTCTTAGAAACACAACATCACAAGATAGATTAAACGCACTTGCAGTGCTATCAATACAAAAAGACTTTATAGAGGAGATTCCTCAATTCAACACAAAAGTGATTGAAAAATTTGCCCAAATAAAGAACAGAAGGGCAAACTATTTATACAAATAAACCAATTTTAAAGGTAAGTTTTTTTAAAATGCGTTTTAAATTACAAGTAATATTTTTTTATTTAATTAAGAAGTAGATCTAGCCTATATATATATATATATACCCATATATATTGAAGCTGGGTGCTTAGGACCGCTTCTTTAAGGTTGATTGAGAAGTGAATGTGCTTACAATTTTTATTTTCCTACTTCTAATTTACAAGCGAGGGTTGGACCCCTGTCCTAAAAAAAACAAAAACAAAGAATTAGGACAGGGTGAACCTAGTTATTACTATTCCACATATGAATCATATTCTGCAGAAGAAGTTTCTCCCCAATATACATTCGCATAAAGCAGCATTACATTTGATATGAGTCTCACACCGTACAAAAATCATTAGTTTGGGAGGAGCTGTTTTATGTATATGCATATACGGGCAGAAAAAGCTTCTACAGAACATGAAGCTTATGTGGAGTAGTAGTACAATTGATTGTTAGTTTGAGAGAGGCTGTTTTATGTATATGCATATGCAGGCAGAAAAAGGTTTCTCCCCGATATACATTCGCATAAAGCAGCATTACATTTGATATGAGTCTCACACCGTACAAAAATCATTAGTTTGGGAGGAGCTGTTTTATGTATATGCATATACAGGCAGAAAAAGGTTTCTCCCCAATATACATTCGCATAAAGCAGCATTACATTTGGTATGAGACTCACACAGACACATATATTAAATAATAGCCTATGTTGTTGTAACTTCTTTGACGAGAGAGAGAGAGAGAGAGAGAGAGAGAGAGAGAGAGAGAGAGAGAGAGAGAGAGAGAGAGAGAGAGAGAGAGAGAGAGAGAGAGAGAGAGAGAGAGAGAGAGAGAGATTTTTGGGTTGTTCACCTCTGCTCTACTATTACCCAGTTTGGCCTCTCTCTAAACTGCTATGTAACGCGCACGCCCGCTAGGGTTAGGTATAGTAAATATCGATCTATGCGACCTCTATTTACTATACTGATGTTAAATTATATTAAAAAGCTCCTAAATCTAACATTTTTGGGTTGTTCACCTCTGCTCTACTATTACCCAGTTTTGCCTCTCTCTAAACTGCTATGTAACGCAAACGCCCACTAGGGTAAGGTATAGTAAATATCGATCTATGCGACCTCTATTTACTATACTGATGTTAAATTATATTAAAAAGCTCCTAAATCTAACATTTTTGGGTTGTTCACCTCTGCTCTACTATTACCCAGTTTGGCCTCTCTCTAAACTGCTATGTAACGCGCACGCCCACTAGGGTTAGATATGTGTGGAAATAACGGCCTATCCCAGAGCTGTTATTTCCCCATATTATACTTAAAATTACATGCGACTCTAAATATCCACCTAGTTTTCTCTTTACTCTAGCCTCTGACCGCTAAGTTAGGCTAATTGCTTGAACGCTACCTAAGCCTACCGCAAATTTTCACTGGCATGCATGAACACTTCACTTTGTTTTCTTACTGGATTTTAGACATTCTTTTTGATACGCTATTCAATCTGATGCGTTTTCGTTGCAACCTATTTCTAAACCTCAGCTTTAGGCTCCACCGACTAATCTAGGTTCGCCTAACTTTGGTCTATTTACCCTAAAATAATGTACTTAATAGGCTGCCCTTTTTCTAAACTCACCTTGGTTTTGGGTTTGGTTATATAATTAACATCAATTTGCTCGTATTTTAATATAATGTTATCATTTTTGCTATTATTTTATATTAATTCTCTAGAAGGAAGTTACATGCCGTTGCGATTTTGGAAAAGTGATAATTCGGCGGCTTGGAGGCGTGGCTTAGTTCCACGAAACGACAACAACATTTTAAACATAGGGCGTGTTCGGCTCTACCCTGTAACTTCGTAGTTCGGCTCTGTAGTTCAGCTCTGTATAGATGTTCTTTCCACTTCCCAGAGAGTGGCCTTCCACAGTACCCCCCTGCAGAGCTGAGGCCGGGGCGCTCTAATCCCGGTAGCGGAGTGGCCGGCGCAAATGACGGCCTCTGCTCGATACGTTTTTAGACGCAGGCGGCTGCAAACCAGGACGAGGGCGAGAACGAGGAGCTGGTGTTGGAGGTGCAGGAGTGTGGACGAGAGGGCGAGGAATACGAGAGGGAAGTGGAACATCTGCAGTACGACTTGTGGAAGGCATGGCAGGAGGTGGTGGAATGGGAGGAGACGGTAGAGGGAGAGGAGAAGGAGGAAAAGGAAGAGGATCTGGGTCAAGAGGAAGGAGTGGTGGAGATGGAGAGTCAGAGGGAGATGAAGGAGGAGAAGAGTCGGGAGGAGATGAAGGAGGTGGAGAATCTGGTACAGGATAAGAAGATGATGCATCCAAAGGAATCAGAATTGGTTTTAGAAACAAGTCCGAATCTTGGACGTCAGGAGGATTCGCCTCAAAATAGGCAGGTTTGAGACGATCGATCGATATAACGTCGGTACGAGTAGGAAGCTGTACTTTGAAGAACTTCTCCTTCCGAAGTAACACCGGGAAGGGCCCGTCGTACTTGGGTTGGAGTGGAGAACGGTGGGAGTCATGCCTCACCAAAACATGGGTACAAGAAGAGATCTTTCGGAATGTAAGAGTGCACCTTTTGCTGGCGGGTCGGAGTAGGTCTCCAGGAGAGGGCGCACGTTTCAAGCGAGTGAGATA
Organism: Trachelipus rathkii; assembly: GCA_015478945.1. Taxonomy (NCBI): domain Eukaryota; kingdom Metazoa; phylum Arthropoda; class Malacostraca; order Isopoda; family Trachelipodidae; genus Trachelipus; species Trachelipus rathkii. Next base: position 3,846 of record JABUQX010045923.1, read on the forward strand.
ACGTATGTTAGGTGGAGATCGAGCAGTATGCAGGAGGGAGAAAGTACTTTCCGAGACGAAGAACTCGCTCCGGTATACGGAGAGTTAGAAGCCAATAACACGAGTTCGGTGTAAGCTTGAACCCCCACTCGGAAGATTCCTTCCTCTCTAACGGCCGTGCGTAACCCAGCATAATAAACCAAAGGAAGAGCCTCAGTCCAGTGTTCTGGTTGTGGATGTGCCATGAGAGAAGCTTTATATGCTGACGGTGGAAACCATCTCTAACAAATCCCGTTCGAGATAAGGATGTTAATCTGAAAAGTGATGGATCTTCTCAGAACGAACAAGCAGTAAACCTAGCGCATACTATCTTTCCTCGAAGAAAGGATTAACGAAACGACGACCTTTGAATTCAGTAACGTAGATGACCATACGGTGAGAGAGAATTGCGCCCGAACCGAGAGATGTCCAATGGAACAAGAACGGCTTTAGCTATAGATGTCAGGCAGTGGCAACAGAGAGAGGGATAGCTTCTGTCAACGAGTGAACCTATCAATACAGGTGAGGATATATCGCTTGCCATAAGAGAGAAGGTGGGAGAGGTCCAACAATGTGCGATCGCTGGAACTCTCTCAAACCGTTGCCCGGGAGGTAAGAAAGTGCCTAAGGGAGCTTTAGTATGTCTTTGCACTTTAGAGCGCTGACAAGCACCATACAAGGCGCGGAACCCAATTCGCTACGTCGGCGTTAACTTTAGGCCACACAATAACGCACGCCGTTACCGAGGTTTGCGTGAAGCCTCGACGCCAGGGTGTGAAAGCGAATGGAGATTGCAGAATACTCGCCTTTCGAGAGTCATAAGCATCAGGTACGAATAGGAACGAGGATTTGCCTATGAAGATGTTGTCACAAGACTCTTCTGTGCTTAATGACCCGAGAGGAAGAGCAATGAGCCCCCAGCGCAGCTGTAGAGAAGAGTCCTGTTGGAGATCGATATTGTCTTGCTCCTGGCACGCGGCCACCAATTGGCTTATAATGAGCCTGTAATCTCTCATAGTCAGGAATGGGAGAAAGAGCGTTAAATTTCAAATCCGAATGAAGAGCATACCCGCGCCTGTGTTCGGACTGTGAAATTATCCACTCCTGGAGCAAAGGCATAGTATGTCTGTAGTAAAATATCTGGGAATAACGAATTCAAGATGACGAGCATTCACGGTGGGAGGGAATGTGACGTTCATAAAGTAGACGCCGATGTAAGCCATTGCGAACGTGATAGTTTGTGGTCGGTTCAGGATGTTGGCCAGACTCCGCGTCCTTTGACCGAGGAAGTAGAGAAAAATCGGGCGAATCGAGGACAAAGGTACATAGCAAGCAATTCGCCCGTCCAAACCAAGCACTATGAGGGACCCTTGTGTGGCGGGATATAGCAGCTTGCGTGAAATATAGGAGGCAAGTGGGGCACCACTTCGCCCTTTTGGGATACTAAAGCTGAACCGCGAACCGGCACCAACAAGCGAAATCGGGAGCGGCTGATCTACCTGCACTCTCGGCTGGTGGCGAGTATCGAATGGGGACTGAACTCACAAAGAGTGGGCGGAGGCGAGGGTCGATTCTTTGGAAGCGCTGCAAAAGCGAGAGCCTCTGCTTGCCAGGAAGAACCAGTCGACTTTAGTGGTGCTGCCTCGCTGTTTAGGGCGGAGACGAATGAGTGCGGTAAGCGGGCCTAGGAGGGCTGCCGCTGATTTCAGAAATCTGTGGTAAAAGTTGATCATTCCCAGATATTGACGAAGTTGCTTTTGATTTTGGGGAAGAGGAAAGGCTCGGATAGCGGCGACAATAGGGGCGGTGACACGGTCTACGAGAGGGCAAATACCCTCAGCCGAGACTGTGTGACCAAGGAATGTAAGAGAAGACGCGCCGAATACGCACTTGGTAGGATTGAGACGAATTCCCGCATCATCCAACCTACCAAAAACGGCACGTAGGTGATCCATATGTTCTTCAGGAGAGGAGGAAGCGACTAAAAGATCATCTAAATATGCCCAAGCAAAAGGAAGGCCACGGAGGATAGAATCGATGAACCTCTGGAAGGACTGGGCTTCATTTTTCAAACCGAATTGGCATTCTTGTATACTCAAAGAGGCCAAAGGGGGTGATTACAGCTGTCTTGGGAACGTCCTCCGGAGCCACGGGTATCTGATGGTAGGCTCGAATTAAGTCCAAAGAAGAAAAAATGGTGTTGCCAGACAGGTGGGAAGTGAAACTTTGTATATGCGGTACAGGGTACCTATCCGGTGTTGTGGCAGAAAATTCAAAGCCCTAAAATCACCACAGGGTCTCCAATCGCCGTGGTGCCTTTAGGGAGCGCGGGATTGTGTAGAGAGAAGACGCAACAAAACTTATTGGCGCACAGGGCGCACAGTGCCAAAGATTGCAACATGGTGGAATCATAATCTCGGAACCTTGGCGGCAGATTGAAAGCTTCCATCGGGTGGAGGCGGCGAGCTCGAGCGAGAGAGGTGGAGGTGGGCCTAGCCTAGTTCGATATGAGGTGATTCAAGACAGAATGCTTAAGAGGGGTATCGGAAGAGCAGGGATGCAATAAAGAAGGAATTCCTTCTGCAAGAGGGTCAGAAAGGGAGAGACCTCTGAAGAAGTTGGAGGAGCACAGCAGAGAATACCACTTTAGAGCGAGGAAGCAGTAGATAGAAAACGGCGAGCGGGGATTGAGTAAAGAGAGTAGTCGCCATCCGCAAGTCGGCGATTACGAAAAGATCGACCATAAGATTGGGAGGAAAATGGAGGACAAAACATCAGCAGCGCGAGGTATGGGGCTAGTGTCACCTCAGGAAACGAGAAAAAGCCATGGGAAGGTGCGGCGGAGAAAAAGATCACAACGTGCATAAACCGCGAACACCATATACCAGGAATGGAATGGGAGCGCATTAAGCGCAGACGAAGAAGTTGACGGGGCCAGGGAGAAGAGATAAAAGCAGAGTCCCTCCTGGGACGGGGTCCTGGGTTACCGTGGAAAGCGAAAAGGCTGGGCCCCAGAATCGATCAAGAAGACAAGTTTAGAAGACTGATCGTAGATCGAAGAACATGCGCTGTGGCAGTAGTAGGCAGAAGAAGAAAAAAAGAGCCAAGGCTCTCCCGGTGCGCTCCGAGAGAACGGGATGGCTGTGAAGAGCTTTGCGCCGTGATAGAGGGGGCAGGAAGGATGCAATTCTTGGCATCCACTGCCGGAAAGAGTATGAGTGATAAATAAACAGTACCGATGAGGGTATAGCGAGGCGCTGGCGTGAGGAGAGGAAGAAGAAGGGTGAACGAGGACCGGGAGCGAGATGGACACGAAGTTGGAAGGAGTGGGGATCAGCGAGAAGCGAAAGAGTGTTTTTATTATTGCGCTGTAAAGGGAGAGAAGGGCAGTTTTAATGTCGGCCCATGAGCCAGTATTCCCCAGAAACGCGAAACTCCGGGTATCCAGAGCTGGCGAGAGAGGAGGGTATGATACTGCGAAAGCGTGAGGTAGGAAGGTTGAGGTGGGGTGAGAATGTGAAGGAGAGGTGAATGAGAACTGGATAGGAGGCAGGGAGGAGGCGGTTGAGGAACACAGAAAGAGGAGGAGGGGGTAGAGTAGCGGGAGGCGGTGGTTAGAGGTATTGAGGGCATATATCGGGGCGTGATTGGCAGATGGTTGGAAGCGTGCGAGAGTCGAAGAAGGTAGGAAAGGAGGAAACGGCGTAAGAAGGTGTGGACGCAAAGGCTCCACCGTGAGGGCGCAAAATATCTGTCTGGCTGATAGGGGCGGCAATATGCTGCAGAGTAGGACACAGACGTCCCGGGTGCGATGGTGATTGAGATATATATACGCTGTGATGTCGAGCAGGCATCTTCTGGAGGAAGAGGGTACGAATTAATGTTTCGTCTTCCCGTTAGAAATGGAGTCGCCACCGCAACAAGACCAGCTGCGCTAATACCATCCATTCCGGAGGTATATATGCGGTCGCCGCAATGAGATGCTAACCAAGCAGGAGTTTCCAATTGCTCGCTCTCTAGTGGGGAGGCCAAAGCGGTCGATAATAAGCCGGTTTTGGAGGCAGTGTGTATGTAGGAGGGGGTTTGTAGAGTTCCTAGTTGTTGCCAGACCACCCTGAGTTTTGAAGGAGGCAAAAGATTCATGGAGAAGCTATTACACCAAGCAATCGAAATATCTCTCCTCGTGTCTCGTACTTCGATGGTGCAGGAAGCGCCGCTCAGCCAGGTCAAAGGGACCATAGGCTCGGGAAATTGTTGAGCGAGAGAGAGAGTTGCAAATGAGAATGCTCGCGAGGGAGTAGACATGATGAAGGCGTAGAAGTTGGCAGAAAGCTGGAAGGAAAGAGAGAGAGAAGTGGAGAGAAAGATGTAGAGCGAGCGGAGGCACTAATAACGGACCGATGGTGGAAAAATCAAAGAAATTACAACTAGGAGCTCCGACAAGGATTACAATGAGGCTGGGGGCGATGAGTGGGATAAATTAAGGCCCCAAAATGACTGGGTATAATGGGTATGTGGATATATAGTATAAACTCAGGGATATATTAGAAAAAACTAATTAAAATCTTAATTTTATATTTTTTTTTACTATTAATTTTTTTTATTTGAGTGAGTGTTATCGATGGGTATTTCCACGCACACAAGCCTTGCGTGATTGTCGGCCCTCCCCCCAGCGATTTCTTCCGTCTTTTTTATTACCTGTTAGTGGAATACGCACAACAGGGCGATACATCAATAATACTCGAATAATATAAATAAAATAAAATTAATAAATAATAATAATAATAACAATAATATATTTAATGATAATAATAATAATAATTATAATAATAATAATAATTTTGATAAGCCAAAAATATAAAAAAATACAAACAGTACCCACGAATGTATGAAGCAATTACTTAATATGTCCGTGTGAAAATTACAAGTACTGTAACAAGGGTTTAGGGGTCCAACAGCGGTTAAAAGTGTTGATACTCTTGACCGACGAAACTGGCTCTTGATGGCTGCAGCTGGGCTCGAGAAGGCTGTGAAGTAAGATAGAAAAGAGGCACAAACCACAATGAGTGGGTAAATCTACCCGTTAAAAAAAAACAATTACCTACAACGTGGACAAAAGTGAATTGGGTTCGTTTGTAATAGTTTTTTCTGGCTTTGTTGTGGGTGTTCCGATTCCCGCCTGGGAATTCGATCTTCACTCTTCGGGGTCACTATCTGAAGCTGGGTGCTTAGGACCGGTCTTTTAAGGTTGAATTGAGAAGCTGAGAAGTTGCTTATCAATTCGTTTTATTTCCTTACAGCTAGTTCACAAGTTAGGGTTGGACCCTTGTCCTAAAAAAAAACACAAAGAACTAGGACAGGGGTTGAAACCTAGAGATTGATTAGAGTGATTGACCCAGACATATGAATCGATAGTGCTGCAGAAGAACGTTTCTCCCCGATATACCATGTCGCCGATAAAGACACAGACATTACATTGAAGTAGTAAGAAGTCTCACACCGTACGAAAAATTGCATTAGGTGTTAAGGGAAGGACGCTGGTTGGTTGTAGTGTAATATGCATATACGGGCAGAAAAAGCTTCTACAGAACATGAAGCTTATGTGAATAGTAGGGACAATATGATTGTTAGTTTGAGGAGAGGGCTGTTTTTAATGTAGACGATAGCATATGCAAGGGATGAAGAAGAAGGCTTCTCGAACCCCGAGTTATAGGCAGTGTCGCACATAAAGAGCATTACACTTGTGAGTAGTGAGTCCTCACAGAGCCGTACAACCAGTCATTAGTTTGGGAGGAGCCTGTTTTAGGTAGAAGATAAAACTGCATATCACGGGCAGAAAACAGGTTTTCTCCCGCGATTTAGCTTCGCGACATAAAGCAAGCATTACAGATTTGCGTATGAGACTCACAGCAGACACATTGTATAATAAAATAGCCCTATGTTGCTTGTAACTTCTTTGACGAGAGAAGAGAGAGAGAGAGGAGAGAGAGAAGAGAGAGAGAGCGAGAGAGAGAGAGAGAGAGAGAGAGAGGAAGAGGGAGGAGAGAGAGAGAGAGAAGAGAGAAAAGAGAGATTTTTGTGCGGTTGTTGCGAGCGCTCTGCGTCTACTTAGTGTACCGACGCCAGTTGTTGCGGCGCGCGTCTCATCTAACACTGCTATGGGTATAGCGCAAACGCCCACTAGGAAGCCGTAAGGTATAGTGAAATATCGAGTGATGGCGACCAAATCTATATATACTATAACTGCCATGTTAAATGTATAATTGAAAAGCTTCCTTAACGGATCTTAGACATAATTTGGAGTTGTCAGCGGCTCTAGCACTCACACAATTCTTGACCGAAATGACTGGATTTGATACCTCTCGTTAAGTGTTGGCCAATGTATCAGACAAAGGACGACTTTATCTAGCCATACGTAAGAGTAATACGTAAATATCGATCTAAGGGTGCGAAACACCTCTATTTACTATACTGATGTTAAAGGTTATATTGAAAAGGTCTCCTAAAGTCTAAACATTTTTTGGTATGTTCACCGGGTGCTCACTGCCAACTCAGCGAGTTAGCAGAAACGGGGACACAGTGGTAGCGACGGGGAACCAGTTTGAGACAGGTTTTTGCCCGTGCTCTCATAAACTGCATATGTCAACGCAAAGACACGGCCCACTGTAGGGAGTAAGATATGTGTGGAAATGAACGGACCTATCGGCCAGAGCTGTTATTAATACCCATAATTAATACTTAAAATTACATGCGAACTGAAGTGGATAAATATCGCACCCTAGTTTGTCTCTTTATTAGCCTCTGACCGCTAAAGTTAGGGCTGAGATTGCTTGAACGCTACCTAAGCCTACCAGAGCATAATTTTCATCTGGCATTGCATGGACAGTGGAAGACCGGCGCGACTTCACTTGTGTGTGTCTAGCGGGAATTTTGAGACATTACCTTTTTGCATACGTTATTCATCGTGAGGGCGTTGTACGTTGGGCAACCTAATTTTCTAAAACCGGGTGGAGAGAACTTCGCTTTTGGCTACCACAGCAACAGACTTAATCTTAGGTCTCGCACTAACTTGGGCTCCTATTTAGCGCCGTAAAATAATGTACTTAATATTGGTTCTTGTCTTTTTAACTTTTCTAAATATCTCGAGCGCAGTTGGTTTTGGGTTTGGTTATATAATTCACATCAATTTGCTCGCTCGTATTTTAATATAATGTTATCATTTATGCTATTATTTTATATTTAATTCTCTAGAAAGGAAAGTTACAATGCCGTTGCGATATTTGGAAAAGTGATAATTCTGCGGCTTGGCGGCGTGGCCTTAGTTCCATGAAAACGGACAACAACATTTAAAATCTTACGCGGGCCTGGTTCGGCTTTCTACCTCTGTTTAACTTCCGTAGTTCGGTCCCCTCTGTAGTGCAAGCTCTGTAATATGAACCTGTTTTTTCCACTTTCCCAGCAGAGTGGCCTTCCACAATATATATATATATATATATAATATTTTATATATATAAATTATATATATATATTACCGATCGATATACTAAATTATATATGAGAATAAAATAATAATTTATATTAATAGATATAATATATATATAAATAGTAAGTATTAATAATAGTATTATATAGTATAACTGCATTCCCGTAAGTGACGTATGAGGTATATATAAATATAATACAGGTGTTATGAGTTATAGATATATACTATAGGAGGCGAACGTATTTAATTATATATAGTGATAAATGTAATATCATATAGGTAGTATAATATAGGTAGTGGATAGACTATATATAGTATATTAATAGTAGAGTAGAATCATGATAATAGTTAGGAATAGACTATATAATACATTAAGTAGAGGAACTATAGTGTATATATATAGTATGTAGATTATGATAACTAGTATATAATAGGGTAAAATATATATCAGAGGTGGAATAGTACTAATCAGGGGAATCTGCAGTAGTTAGTGATTATAGATACATAAATAATCTAAGGAATATATAAATACAGTAGTAGTTATAGTAGAATATATGACGTAGTTAGTAGTATAACTAGTAGATGGATATATATATACAGTAATATATATAATCACGGTAGGAATATAATCATGATAATAGAGTGGAAGACATATGAGTATAGGTGAGAATCTATAGTATAGATATATGAGTATAAACAAAACGAGAACACCTGGCCCCACCATTTTAATTCATGGGCAGCGAAGCCACCTGGTGAGATATAAGGAAATTATATACTATAATATATATATATATATAGTATAGTATAGTAGATGACTATATATAGATATAGGAACTATAATGGATATATATTATATGGTAAAATATATGAGAACGTATAGGTTATAATATAATATAAATAATATATCATATATATTTATGTGAAGTGACTAATGTAGGTTTATGGATTTTGATCGTGAGAGGGGAGGAAGGTTGATTGTTTAAGTTAGACGATTGGGTGGGAAATAGAGGATTGTGCGTCGGATGGTTGACGGGGGAAAATCTCTCGGTTTTTTAGCTGATTATCGATCGATTCTATATAGCCTTTTTTTCGGAAATACTCGATGATGATAATATAGTAAAGTAGGCATTCGAGTGCGGGGACTGGGTGAGACGAAAGGGGACGGGTGAGAACGGGGACGGTTGGAGACGGGGCGGTGAGCAGGGGACGGGTGGAGACAGGAGAAACGGGTGGAGACGAAATCTTACAGTTCATAAACCCTTAAATAAGGAGCGTGACGATCTCAATTTATTATATTTCTCTCGCACGAAGTAACCACCTATGATCTACAATTGTTAAGGAGTACTTCAAGGAACAAAAAAGGGTCATATCATTTATATATGTGAATTTTTGGCACTTATCTAGAACGAAGTCACTTTTTTATAAGTTGTTATTATACATCTAGTAAAGTTGTAATTCGAATGTGACAGTCAACTTCTTCGAAATGATTTTTTGCAATAAGCAAATAAGTTAAATATTAAGATAATTTTTTAAATTAATAATGTGATCCATTTTATGTGTGTTTCAAGTGGCTTAGGACGCAGAGTGAAAAATAAAAAGGCCTATAAACAACAACCATTTGGCTCTGTATTTAGATCATTTTGAAGATACCTTTCGCGTGCGCTGATCAAAGTGTCGGCGTTTTTTCATATAAACCTATACAGCGTCCGCGCCAATCAAAAAGTATATTCCATTTTGGAATTGGAAAATCCCAGATTATTGGACGAGGCAGCAAGTCGCTACAAAGAGATCGTTTTAGATGGCACCGAGGACAGTAAGTACATCATCGTGACTCCTAAGATATTTCTCCGCCCGCCGTTGTACGATCAACAAAACAACATTATTATGGACGAATCTCGAGACACGATTACAACGACCGAGGAATACATATTTTACGAAATCAGTCCGTCGGCAGTCATACTTATTCTGGATATGACGCTCTCTATATCCGGAGTTCGTTGCGAAAGATTTAGGTTCGCATACGACGATAAAAAATACTTAAGTATCTGAATGTGCTGAAGAAATGTTGTCGACGAATAGGAATTACACCTCGGAAATTCATATCGAAATTATTTGAGTGGACACTACAGTATCTCTATTCCTACCACAAACACCCAAAACTAAACCACGGGCAGGGACAACATCAGGTTCGCTTAATTTTCCCAAAGCATACACATTGTTAAACACACGCCGCCAACCACAACCCAAGAATACCATTACATTATCCAAGAAACAATTGGCTTTACTCACGCAAAATAGAATGCACCAGATTCTCCCCCCTTAAATTCCTGCGCCCCATTATGACCCTCCTAAAAGCCACTAGACGCCGCCACCATAAATCCCTTCAGATATTCCACGCACAATGATGTCTAACGCCTTAAAAACAACTGCTAATTAAGCAAAGATTTTAACAACCATCTCTTACCAAAATGTACTATATTAGATATTATTTATATAATATTTTACACGACTATTAAAGATCAAATCAATAGTATATATCTTAATAAATCTAGTTATTTTAACACAAGGATGATAATAATACTAAACTGACCATAACAAAAAAATAAGTAGACGTAATAATATAATATTATAAAACATACTTATATAAAAATTACAATAAAAAATATAAAAAACGAATAATCAATTAAATAAAAACGAAATTTTTTTAAGTTATAATCCTTGGTTATTGAATTTATATATTAATGGGGTTATGTATTGTATAAATATTATTTTTTAAAAATATATATATATAAATATTTTTATGCACTAAAAACATCTAAAGACTACACTGGCGAACTACGAAGTTTACAAGGGTTAGGAGTCGACACGCCCCATTAAAGTGGTGGCCTCAGACTAGCTATCGCCGGGGCCATATTCGCACCTTGAAAGTCCATTGAGTTCGCCATGAGACCACAGAGTGCTTACTTTACCAACGCGTTACTGTCCCAGACGAAGATAACGAATACTTAGGACAAACATCTCGGTAATATATTTCAAAGAGGTTAAAAACAGAAAATTTATTCAAATATTCTTCGTCAAGACAAAACGTAACTTACTCCCCCCATCCCCAGCCGAGAGAAAACTTAACGGCTGGTGGACCGACCGGAAGTTCTGATCCGGAACAAACTTACACACAACATAATAGGCCCATGCCGGGAGGAAGATTCTGGCTGTATCATATATCAAATTATTTAGTGTGATTATTATATCTTTTATATATATATCTATGTATTATTATTGTTATTATTATTATTATGATTATTATTGTTATTCATTGATAATTTGTAACATTGTTTATTATTGCTAAAGTTGTGGTATCCCTAACAAGGTGACGCCGCAACTTGTGTGCCGTGGATACCCTCGTACTACATTAATGAATAAATTAAATAGGTAAAAAAAATTAATTAGTTTTTTTTATTCATAGTATAATATCATATAAGATAGTTGGGTCAATTATATCGACAACCAATTGAATCCTTAGTCAGCTCTAAGGTTGTAATCTTGATTTTTCCACACACGTCGTTATTAGTGCCTCGCGTTCTAAAGCATTTATATTAATTCTTTTCTTTACCTACTCTGAAACCATTCTAACTACGCCTTCATCATTTCTGCTCTCGATATCAGCTTTCATTTGCAACCTTTCTTTAAGTAAACTAATCCCGAGCTTTGGTTTACTGGCTGAGTCGCCCCGACATCGACGAGAAGGAGAGATATTCTGAGAGATGTGAATGTCTCTATTCCAGATCGTTGCCTCCCTCAATATCAGGGGTCCTGGCAAATCAGGAACTCTACAACCCTTACAACACCACTTCAAACCCTTATATTAGGAACTCTGGCAACACAATCGAAACGAAGAATTTGAAAAAGCTGGAGGGCCCATCGACTTTTCGAGGCGCGAAAAATAACTTTAAAGCAAAATTGTGATATTATATATAAAAAAAAACAACAAAAAACAAACAATAAACAAACAGAAGCAAACAGAATACAATTCTTACAAAATTTTCGAATTTATTATTCACGCATGATCTGTCAGGCTTCCACTTGAATGGTGATATAATGACGTTCGAAGGAACTGATATAGTACGAAAGGTCTATGTCTAGTCGAAAGTCTAAGGGTCAAAATCTAATATCTCAATAAAAGAAATAATATCACAAGAGAAAATTTTTTAAGCATGATCGAAACAAGCAGCGTCGATAACGCTCCTTTTTTGTTATCCTAAAAAGAAAGAGGAAGGTAATGGAGGATTAAGGGGGAAAGCTTGTCATTCTTATTGGTGAGTAGCCAAGTTTCTAATAATTGTAGGTTTATTCTTGGGTGTGTTGGGTGGCTGTGTTTACAAGTGGATTGTGGGAAATGAGACTGATGTCCTCTTCCGAAGGTAATTGTTTGGTGGATTGGTTTGGTAGGGGTGGGCAGATCTTGGCTAGTAAAGAGATTGAAGAGGAATGGAGAGTGATGGCGCCCTGTGGTACGCCGTTTTGTAGTTTAATGGAGTGTGAGAGTGTGTTTTTATGGGGACTTTGGCGTATCTATTGGTAAGGAAATTTTGAAAGCCACTTTTTTTCATTGTTTTCTAGGGGGAATTGAAGAATTTTTTGAATAAGGATGTATGTGGGGACAGTGTCAAAGGCTTTGTTAATGTTGATGGCTGTAAGTATGGATCTGTGTCATGGGGAATTGTTGGAAGCCATTAATTATGTGTTGTGTGAGGGAGGTGAGGGCCGTTGTTCTTAAAGATTGCCTTTAAATCCCTGTTGGAATTCTGGGAGGGTGGATGTGTGGGGATATTTTTTTTAATATTAGTTTCTCCCCAGCAGTTTGCTGATGGTGGAGAGAAGAAAGATTGGGCGATAGGAGGAGGGGAAATTGGGGTCTTTTTTGGGTTTCAATTTTGGGAATGAATGCTTGTTTTCAGATTGGGGGTATATAATGAGTTTCCAAGGATTGTTAAGATTTCTGTGATGGGAGAATTGCTTTTCCTCCTAGGTGTTTCAGTTGGAAGTTTGAGATTGAGTCTGGTCCTGTGCTGGGGAATTTTTTTAAGGTTTTGATTGTCTCTGTAATCATGTTGGTTGTAAAAGGAGGTGGAGGGTTTGTGATCTGAGGGAAGTTTTTGAGTTGTTTTTTTTGTAACACTATTTAATGGGGAGAGTTGGGTTACGGGAGATATAGCGTAGTGTTTTGCGACGGCTGTCTGCTTGTTGTTTTGAAGGAAGGAGGTTGTCGGGCAAGAATGGGGATTCATGTGAGGGAGAGGGGTTGTTTTGGGAGTTGTTTAGTTTTTTGATAACCTGTCAGGTTTTCTTATTATCTATGCGTGAGATGTTGTTTTGTAGGTATTCTGTAAACTTGTTAGTAGTGTTAGTGGTTATGAGATTAGAGATCTGAGTGTTTAGGTTAGTTATTTGGTTAGTGGTTAATGTGGTGTATGGTCTGAGTTTTCGGAGGGAGTTTCTTTGTTTAATAGGTTGACTGATTTCGGGGGAGTTTGGGATTGTAGGTTTTTCTGTGACCCTTAGGTATGTAGAGATTGGCTGATTTGATGATTGTGTTGTTTAAATGAATGATGGAAGTGTTTAATGTTATGTCATGTATTGGTGTAGGGTTTATATGGGATTCAATATGGTTAATAAATTCTGTTCCAGTTAGCTTTTTTTGTAGTTAGTGAATGTGTGGTCTTTTTTTTGGGAGTTTGGTGGGGGGGGTCAGAGAATATGATGATAGGAGAATGATTTGATTGTAGGCGGTTGTTGTGTCCCAGGTAGTCTGTGAAATGTAGGGAGGGGGACTAAAAGTGACGTCTGGATGAGGTGGGGATTGTCTGGCTTTGGGAGGGATTTCTGGTGGGGGTTTTTCTGAGTTAAGGAATATTCAGGGATTCCAATTCATTAAGGATATGGTTACCCCGGGATCAGATGGTAGGTTTCGTACCAAGGAATGTGGTGGGCATTTAAGTCGCCTCCAAGGATGAGATTTGGGTATGTAGCTATTGTTGGATAAGGGGAAGGTGTGGTTGTTTGGGGAGCGGTTTTTGGGTGGTCGGGTGGCGAATATAAAAGTTGAAATGTTATTGGTGGTCTTGTTCAGGAGTATGGGAACAAGATTGGGATTTATTAATGCGGCGGGAGTGGTGTGGAAGTGTTAGTAGTTGTATTATGAAATGGTATGCTGTTGTGGATCAGTGTTAAAAGGAAGTGGTGAGGAGGTTGGGCAGGGAATATATGGCATCGTAACCATAGAATGTGGGGAGAGGGGTGTTTTGGGCGAGGGAGGCTTCTTGTATGATAGCTATGTGGATATTGTGTTTTTTCAGGAAATGGTTAAGTTCTATGGATTTGTTGGTTAAGCCATTAATATTGAATTGTAGTATGTTGAGTGTTTGGGATTAGGTTTGGTCGGAAAGGGGTTTTGGTTGGTGGTGTGGGGCTACAGGTTGTACAAGTGTAGCCCATATTGTATCTGGGAGGGTTCGGAATGGTGAGCAGGACAAGTGTACCCTTCCCAGGCAACTAACACACTGAATGCTATTTAGTCCAACTTGTTTTTGGCAGATAGGGCAGTAATATTTAGGGGGACCAGGATTGCTCTCGACATCTCCCGACCGGAGGAGTAGTAGTCTTCCTACAATGAGAGTAAAGATTGACAGAAAAGGCAGATTTGAAAAATAGATAGTAAGTAGTAAGGAGGTACATAGTAAAGTAGCGTAAAAAGACCTGTGGGCCCGGCCCTAGCCTGGCTCCTTTTGGCAGTTAACCCTCCCTGAGTATATATATATATATATATATATATATATATATATATATAATATTATAATATATATATATATATTATTTATAAATAAATAATAAAATATATATATAATATATATAATATATATATAATATTAATATAAACAAAATTCAAACATTTAATTTACAAAACTGTGATCCATCCAATGGGGATGGATGAGGACTGTATTAGAAGGACATATAATAATGGAGCCATCAATAATGGTGATGGTTAGATCTCCATTATACCGTCACGGAATTGTCTCCCTCTTCTGATACAAAATCTTCTTTTATGAATCTCTGCAATCTTCGAGGTCTTTACCCTAATTTCCACTAAAATGAACATCACCTCCAAACCTCATCTCTTATTATTAACCAAAACTCAGGTACTCCACCGACTATCCTAAATTTTTCGACTAAAACTCCAAATTAGAACATTCTCTCTCTCTTCAACTTTCCCTGAAATTATCATTCTTGATTTCAACCTTCACCCCCATGGATCCTGGATATAATTTTTTTTCAAGAATTTAGCATTTGAAGATGTCTATCACAAATTTTATTTTTCTTTTCTATTCTGACCTCGACCTCAAGCACTTGGTGCAGCTCCCTGTTCATATCCCAGGTCGACCTTGAGAATAACCCCAACATTCTAGACCTTTTCGTAACCTCTAATCCTTATCCCGTTACCCTTTCTTCCCAAGGGTTCCTCCGATCACTTTCTTATCTAATATGTTTATATCTTCAAGTCTTCTCTTGCATGGAGGTGTCCATTCCATATTCTTTCCCTTCAACTAAACCTAATAACAAATCTTGGTTTAACTCTTCTTCTTCTTGTGCTATTCGTCACAAAGACGACGCTGCCTTCCCCAATTACCCTCCTCTTCAAACTCTAGAGACCCACAAAACGTGTATTTCACCCCGGAATCCCATAAAAAATCTATTCTCTGTGACCATAAAAACTCCTTCTTCAGTAGAAAATGCAATAATCTTACTGGTTCTTCTTCCTCACGTCCTTTCAAGCAATTTCCAAAAAATATTAACATTTATTTTCCTACTTCCGCTTTCCCTTCTTCAGTATCTTCCGACACGCCTTCCGCTAAAGCCGAACTCTTCGTTCAAACCTTTGCTTCTAATTCCACCTTAGAGGATTCCAGAGCTATTCCTCCTCCTCCTCCAACTCATGACTAATAAAGTAATTTCTTCTAAAGATGTTATTTCTGCTTTCTCTGAGCATGGTAATTACCATAGTTACGGATAACGCATCAAATATGATCAGTACTTTTGAAAAATTAAATGAGGGCAATAAGCAAAAACTTAAGGAACTGGTCATGTGATACAGATTTTATTGAATGTCAAAACGAAGAAGTAGTACTAATTGATTTTCAGAACGAACTTGATAAGAGTATGAAAAGATTACGTTCCAATGACGTCGATATAGAGAGTGCACGAATGTGGTGATGAGTTCACACTTTGCAATACTCTTGCTTTAGATCTTATAAACCAGGTGAGACAAATAGCAAAAGTAGTGCGTGAATAAAAAATGTGTCAAGCTGGAAAAGTAAGGTACACCTGAAAAAAAGAGAAGAGATTTTATCAAATGACATAAAATTCAGTGAAAGAGGGGGAAAAAAGGTATCCAAAATATTTTTCGGCCATCTACGTTGATCCATAGTTCAGCATCTTCAGACTGAAAATCCATTAAAAGCTAGGATTGCTCTTTGTGAACCAAGACTTAAAATAAATGACACTATCGGACAGAAATCCCAAGTCGGAGTCAACCATAGTTCATCAAGTATTCAGCGAAGTTCTCTCATTGTGGTAACTCTATGATCAGAATGAAGATGAAACGCCAATGTTGATAGGCAATGGACCACTGGACGCTAAAAACACTTCTGCCAGAGAAAGGTCGATTGAAAAACATGACAGTCCACACATCGGTTATCCTAAAAACGCTCATTTGAGCGTTGAGAGTTTATTTTCAGATTTAAAAAATAATAAAATCGAATCCAAGGCCATCGCTAAAGGAGGATTTGCTTGAGGCACTTTTATTTTTAAGAAACAACAGTTTTGAATAACATTATATTGCATATGTTCATATAATTCAAAGAGGAATTATTTTAAATGTTCTCATTAAGATTAATTATTTATTATTTATTTGAAATAAAAACATTACCAATAAAGTATTGCTTAAATTTTAAATTGTAAAGTCAAAATAAAGGTCTCCACTAACAACCATTTTTATTTACAATACCAATAAACTGTATAAAGTAGATCGTATCTACTGGTAACAACCTACATAAGAATAATGAAACACATAGAATAAATGGATATTTTACTAAATACTAACCCTATAATACATGAGCGTGTGTTATTATCACGAATCACGCTTGAACTGTAAACAATAACAAGACTATGATGCATTTTATAAAAATACGGCCATGTTGCCAGAATTCTTTTTACTGGCAAAGTAGCCAAAACAAAATACATAAAATATAATATAATTTTTCAATAGATAACCAATATAATTCAACACTCTCCCTTATTGTTTATTCTGCAACGTTGGTTAGTCCATTCCAATTTTTCCGTTCAGCATCATTAATCTTGGTTGATGTAGAGGCTTTGTGAGTCCATCTGCAAGTTGATTCTCACTGCTAATCTTGAGTACTTCTATTTCATCATTTTGAACTTTTTCTCTAATGAAGAAATGGCGTACTTTTATATGCTTGGTCCTTTTGTGAAATTCTGGATTCTTACTGGTTTAATAGCTTGCTTCATTGTTCAATACAAAGAGTAGGTTTCTATGAAGACTTCTGTAATTTCTTCCAATAGTTGATGAAGCCACACAATTTCTTTTGTTGCTTCACTTGCTGCCATAATTTCAGCTTCTGTTGTTGAAATAGCAACTGAACTTTGCTTTTGACTACTCCATGAAATTGCTCCTCCAGCAAATAGGAACCAAACAATTCAGTTTTGTTTAAATGCCCTGTTCTTAAGTCCCACATGATCTGCATCACTGTACCCTTCCAGATGATCTTTTCAGAATCACATTTATAAATAATACCCTTCTCTTGTGTACCCTTCAAGTATCTGACACTCATTTTAACTTTTGTAAACCATTTCTATTGAATGGATATTTCTTACACTTTGGCAAGATAATTAACAGCATAATGCAATTACTGGTCTTGTTGCTGTTGAGAGATATAGAAGAGCTCCTATTGCTGATCTGTAAGGGAAACTCTCCCTGGCTTCAATGTCATGTGTAACATTATCCTTTAAAATGGGTGTTGACACTGCATTGCAATTTTCCATACCAAATTCCTTTAGTATTCTTTTAGAATAACATGACTGACTAATTTTCTTTGAACCATCATTTCTTGATTCAATTTCAATTCCTAAAAAATATGTTGCAGATTTATATGTTATTTTGAATTCCTTTTTTTAATTCTTCTAAAAATTTCTGCAATTCTGCTTGACTTGTTGATGCAACTAGTCCATCATCAACATATAATGCAAGTATGATTTTATGTCCATTCTGATTTCTTATGTAAAGACAAGGATCAGCTGTACTTTTTACAAAAATTAAGTTTTGAAAGAAAGTTTCCAAGTCTTTCATTCCAGCATCTTGGTGCTTGCTTAAGCCCATACAAAACTGCGTTTTAATTTGCATACTTTGTCTGTCCATCTCAAAACCTTTGGGTTGTTTCATATATATTTCCTTCTGATAAATTTCCATAAAGGAATGCTGTTGAAACAACAATCAAATTGTATTAAGGACATATTTTCTTTAGTTGCTACACTAATCAAGTTCTTACAGTACTTTTATTTGCTACTGGACTGAATAGTTTGCTCATAGTCCATTCTTTGTTGAATATACCCTTCCTTGCACGCAAATCTTGCTTTGAAAATGATGCCAACTGTATCATTTGCTTCATTTTCATTTGTTATAAATCCATTTGTTTTTCAATTGGTTTTTCTTCCTGGTGGTAATTCAACTAGTTCCCAGGTTTGATTTTCTTTCAATAATTTCATTTCATTTTTCATTGAATTAACCCATTTTTTCTTATGCTTACTTCTGCATGCTTCTTTATAATTTTCAGGTTCTTCCATATCTTCTAATAATAGATAAGTACTGTAGTCATCAAACCTTGATGGCTTTTTATTAGCTGAATCTGTCCTCTTATTGTTTTGTGCTTACTATTCTATCTTGTTCTTTCTATTTCTGAATCAAGATTCTATTTTGTATCAGATTCTATTTTCCTGTATTCAAGATTCTATTATTCTAGTATCAGATTCTGTTTCTGATATGTGAATGAGTTTAATTAATAAGAGATGTAATGTCATCAGTTATGTATTTCTCTTTTGATTCTTGCTTTTGATTTTCCTTTTTTTTATTCTATCTAATCTGATATTGAAGTTGAAAGTTCTTCTCTTTCAAATACCACATCTCTGCATCTAAACACAAAATTATTGCCTGATCATATATTCTGTAGCTTTCATCTCCATCATAACCATATTAACAAACACCTGATTTGCTTTTGGGTCTATAACTTTCTTCTTTTTCTGATTCCGGAATCCCACCCACTGCAATGCTGTTCCGATTACAAGTAGATGCTTGATTCTGCTTTCTATCATACCAAGATTTCAAAAGGCGTTTTCCCATCAACTGTGGATTTTCCAGTTTCTATTTATTATATATGCTGCTGTGTTAATTAATTCTGCCAACACTTCTGTGGAAATTTACTTTCGAATACATTGAGATGATCTGGCCGCTTCAACATAGCGTTCTATTTTTCCTTTTTCCACACTCTATTTTTTGTTGTGGAGTTACGGAGCGTTAAACCTTTGTCTTACTCCATATTAAGTAAAAGCTTTTTAAACTAACTTATTATTTAAATTCTAAACCATTATCACTTAAAAATTCTCTGATTGGATGTCTTTGTACTTTTGCTTCTTCAAAGTACTTGCTCCAATTTTTCTACAACTTCTGATTTTTCTTTAATAAAATATACAAATCTCATTTTTGAGAATCATCCTTGAAACATACAAAATATTTATAACCTGAGTTTGATAATATACTTGAAAATGGTACACAACACAGTCTGCAAATAGCAATTCTCCTTGTTTAGCACTATTTGGTCTTTTTCCAAAATTCTGAGATGCTTTTTCCATTTTATAAACATCCTGTACAATTTCTGTTATCAAAGTGAGTTTCAATATTAAGTTCTCTTTTGATCAGATTTCTTATAGTGTCTTCTATCCTGATGTCCCATTCTTATTCATGATATAACTGTAATGATTCTTTTTCTTCAAGGTGCATTTATTTCTGGTTATGGGAAGATTTTAGCTTCAATTGCAACTTTGAATAGCCCTTCCTTTAGTTTACGATAGCCATTAAAAAGCTATTTTTGTCTACCATAAAAACTACATACACTTGGTTCAGATATAAATTCACTATTTGGATGCTTATCATGAGCTGCCAATACTGAAAATAAATTTTTTTAATATCAGGAACATACCAAACATCATTCAAAAATAATTGAGATATTTTCCATCTACAACTGATTCTACTTCAATTGTTTCATATCCTAACACATTTGCTTCCTGACCATTTGCTGATTTTACCTTGACTGAATGCTCAAATTCATTAAAAGTTTTAAAATAACTTTTCACATTTGTTATATGTTTTGTAGCGCCATTATCAAAATACCAATTTTCTCTATCATTTTCTTTGGAAATAAAAACTTGTTCATCTACCGCTAACATAAAAGTATTAACTTCTGTTTTAGCTTTTAAATTTTCTTTATTTTCAAAATTTCTTTCTGGTTTTTTTTTTCTTTCTGGTCTACCATCTGCAATCCATTTTCTGCAATTTTTGATCCAGTGACCTTTTAAATGGCCCCCAATAAATTTTAACAAAAAAAGGAAAATTTTTTTTTTATAGGAAATTTCTTCATTTTATCTTTGGTACTAATTTCTCTGTAGTTTCCTTTTATTGTTAACGCTTCTTGATTTTCTGACTTAACCTTTGATGCCAACTTATTTGCTTCTGTGCAAAGCCAAGTTACCAAATTATCTATACTTACTTTTCTTTTCTATTACTATGAATCAATGAGCATGGGCCGTCCGCACTAGGGGCAAGGAGGGGCAAGTTCCCCCCCTTGGAATTCGGGCTTTGGATTTTTTTAAATATAATATAATCCAAGGTGGGTAACTGTAGCTCGTTTGATGGGTGGCATGAAGGTGCTTCCTTCTTCGAACTAAATCTTTCTCTCCCTCTAATAATCCATGGTTCCGATTCGTGCTATGTTCAACTGGCATTCGGCTAAGGACAGTGCGTATCGGAATGGAAAAAAATTCATCGTTTCTCTATCTACTTGCTAATTTCCATTCACGCATAGAGAGATCGTATGCAGGGGATACTCTTCGAATGTAGCAAGGAGGGGCTTTCATCAAAATCGAAAGTGGCGCTAACTCGCTTGGTTTCTCCTTACTGAACAAATCTTTTCTGGCCTCTTGCCAAAAACATTTCTAACAACTTCTGTAATCTGTCTTTCCTCCTCTCTATTTCGATCTGATGGTTCTGACTGTTTGCCTAGATTCTCCACAACCTGAAAAGGCCATCTCTTCGCCTCCTATTTCCTCTAACACTCAACCCTGGACGATTACTTGCATTCCTCATCCTCCTCCTTCTCCCCTCATGTCCTATGCATTTGCCTGTGATTAAAATTGATCCGGGTGCATGTGCTCCTGAAATCTACGAACGTTAGGAAGGCCGGGTGGCCCGGACCGAATGCTTCCTTCCGGAGTTTGGAGAGATGTGTATGTGTTAGCG
>JABUQX010045924.1:0-7500 GCA_015478945.1 Trachelipus rathkii
AACCTAGAACTTACCACGAAGAGTTCGCTGAAGGGCGGAAAGGTTTAGTAGTTCACCCAACTGCCGCTAGCCAAGTTGCAAAACAGCGCTGAAGTCGCCGTACGCCCCTCCCGCCTATCTCTCTCCGCCCGCATCCACTCCCACGGCGCGCCGTTTCGTTTGAGTGAGCATTACACGCACACGACTTCTCGACTTCTCGACTTCTTGACATTATTGTTTGTGAATTTGGTGTATTACATTATTTTAATTACATTAACTACCGAAATGGATTTGGATATGTCGTTGACCAAGAAAATTACTAGACAATCTTTTCAGTGTCCTATATTCGGTCATCCAAGAGACTTTCTGCCAAACATTCTTCCAACACACGAGGATGTGCTTCGATGCTCCTTTGAAGAGAGGTTTGTATTAGCAAGTAAGTTTCCATCTGTCAGCAAATAACAATGCAGTGACACAAAAAGTAAAATATATTTATGAGAAGGCGTCAATCCCTACAGTTTCTTATTATAGAATCATTCAGCTAATTAATGCCTACTATGATAAGTATTATAAACTAATGAAATCTTACATTCGAGACAAGGAAAAACCAAACTTTATAAAAAAGGTTGATGAATTAACAAAACAAGGAACTCAACTGTTTGATATCTCAGCCTGCAAATGTGTAATGAATTTGTATTGCTCCTGTAAAACGACCCCAGATCTGTGTGAATGTCCGATTCAGATTAACTGAACGTGTGAAAAACGTAACAAAATTCCAGTCATTGAGCATAGATTTATCTACCTCCAGAAAAAGTACGGAATGGGAAAAATCGGTACTATAGATCAAAAGGAGACAAAAAAACTGAGCACTAGACTTGGAAGACGAAACTATACATTGAAAAGGCAGCCTTCCAAACCTGTTGAAGCTGAAATAAAATAAAATATATATTAAAGTAATGTAAATAGCAAACACCCTCATTGGTTGGATGGAGGGAAGGGTGTGGGTGGAACTCGAAGTGCAGCCACCTCCCCGTGGTGAGTTCTGGGTTGTTTAAATATTATCAAATATCTAAACAAGCAAAGAGCTGCACAATTTATATGCAAATGTTAACATTGGAACGCAAACTGACCTCAGGTGATTATTTTCTTAAATACATCAAAATCACTCAAAGTTGAATTTTCCTCCGATTTTTACTGAGCTTGCGGGATCGGAAGATATTCTCTAAACGCAATTTTTTTATTATTATTATTATTAAACAGTACAATCTGCAAATATTTTTCAGTATAGCGATAAAAAATATATATACCTATACTTTTTTTTTAATTCGGAAAAAATGGGAAATTTTCAATTTTTTGAAATTTTTAGACGGTTTGCGCGATCGGAAGATAAAGTCCGATTTGAATGATTTTTTTATTGTTTTTCTTGTATTCCCCAATCGCAACTTTTCCGCACTATAGCGACTCGAAAATATCAATTTGACTTTTTTCGCTCCACCCTACTATACATCCGCTTAACCAACCGACTATCATTCATCCTTTCCACATGATCAAACCATCTCAACGTACTTTCATTTATTCTCTCATTTATCCCTTTCTTCAAACCACACAAACTCTCTAATGCGTTCATTCCTCATTTTATCAATTCTTCTCACACCTAACACGCCCCTAAGATTGTCCATCTGAACACATTGAACTTTAGATCTATACCTCTTATTCCAGACCATAGTCTCACTACTATACATTTACACAGGTAACAACATACCCTTAATGTAAGACCCTAGCGCACTCAAGACTTAGTCCCGTTCACATCCACCAACGATTTAATTGCACCAGCCACCTTCCTGCCATTCACAACTTTTCCTACTACTCTTGCCTCCCCGTTCCTTTTATATCAACATATATCCTTAATATTTAAAACTCATGACACTTGTTCCAGCTGTTCATCATCTAACATAACTTCACACCGAGGATGTCTTCACTCACAACCATAACCTTACTCTTATCTACGTTTACTTTCAAATCCCTCCTTTTACACACCCTGCCAAATCTCTCTAGTCTCTACCAATCCTCTCAAACTCTCTTCAGATTCGCCACACAAAAACAAATCATCCGCATATAATAGGTAGGGCAACCTCCACTCTCTTCCATTCTCATCATTCTAACACCATTTATTGCCACCCCCATCTACTAATTCTTTCATAACCCCATCCCATATACAAATTGAATAACCAAGGAGACAAACCACATCCCTGCCTCATTCCGCTATTAATATTAAACATATATATATATATATATATATATATATATATATATATATATATATATATATATATATATATATATATATATATATATATATATATATATATATATAAAATATTATATCGACAAAGTGATTAAGTATATGATTTTAAACTTTTTAAGTAACACTCGAACTGAACAAAGTATTAAACTGTTAATTTTATAACGGCTGTTTTATAATAAAAATAAAAATAATTTGCATTATAATTACGTTATACATTTGTTTCCAAAACTGAAATATATTTGTTTGTCATGTGTTGCTCCTGCATCTTTATGTCTTTACGGTACTTTACCCGGTTTACCGTATAGCATTTGGAGATTAGATTCATTGGAAAAGTGGTATATTTTTTTATTCTCAAAAGCAAGCGAAAAAAAATAGTTGAAACAAAAAAATGTTTTACTGTTACTCTGTTAGCACTAAGCTGAGTCAGAGTCGAAATTTTGAATTTGACTGCTGGAGTCGGAGTCGGAGTCGGAGTCGGAGTCGAAAATTTTGTTTAAGTGGAGTCGGAGTCGGAGTCGGAGTCGAAAATTTTTGTTTTAGTGGAGTCGGAGTCCGGAGTCGGAGTCGGAGTCGAGTCGGGAGTCCAGAGTGACGAACACATCAATTTGAGTCGCAGGAGTCGGAGTCGGAGTCGAAAAATTTATTTTACGCCTCCGCAGCCTTGGTAGCTAGTTACCTAGGCTACATAAACATACCAGTTTTAACCAGATTTATAGACTCAGTCTTTCGTTACATCTGTTTATGTATGGACATGTGTTCTAACCTCGTTACGTTTTTGCACTACATCTTTTTGTGCATGGGCGTGTTTTCTATCCTCGTTACGTTTTTGCGATGCAGGTAAATATTGAACAGCGGTACGCTATCAAATTCTGTGTGAAACGTAACAAGTCTGCCACTGAGACATTTGCTTCTTTAAACGAAGCTTATGGGGATGCCACTCTATCGAGAACTATGGTTTTTTAAGTGGCACAAAGCTTTCAAAGAGGGCCGAGAAAATGTTGAAGACGACCCTCGTTGTGAAAGACCAATCTCGTTAACAAACGATGAAAATGTGGAAGTTGTTAGAGCTGTGATGGAGAGAGACCGCCGGTTCAGTGTCAGAGTGATTGCAGAAGAAACTGGTTTGGATAAAAATGCAATTCATAGAATTTTCACGAACCATTTGCACATGCGAAAAATTTGTGCAAAACTAGTGCCGAAAGACTTGTCTGTGGAGAAGAAAGCGAACAGGGTCAAAATTTGTCAAGATTTACTTGAAAGACTTGAAATGGAGCACAATTTTTTGGATAAAGTTATAACAGGCGATGAATCATGGGTTTTTGAGTATGATCCTAAAACCAAACGGCAAAGTGCGGAAAGGCACACAAAAAATTATCCTCGTCCGAAGAAAGCACATATGAACAAGTCCAAGGTGAAAAAACTGATTATTGTTTTTTTTGGACAGCTGTGGTATTGTGCACAAGGAATTTGTACCTTCAGAACAGACAGTTAATCACGTCTTTTACAAAGATGTCTTGGAACGACTTCGAAAACGAATTCAGCGAATCAGAACAGACATTGCAGACGATTGGGTGCTGTACCACGATAACGCGCCATCTCACACTGAGCTCTCAATTATGGAATTTCTGGCGAAGAAAAAACATTCAAGTACTTCCACATCCTCCATACAGCCCAGATCTAGCTCCGTGCGATTTCTACCTCTTTCCTAAGTTGAAAATGAAGTTGAAGGGTCATCATTTTGGTACGATGGAAAACATAAAAAATAATGTAACACGTGAACTAAACACACTTCTGGAAAATGACTTCCGGTACTGCTATGAACAATGGAAGAAACATTGAAACCGCTGTGTAACCTCGCAAGGGTCATACTTTACTTTGAAGGAGATAACTTGTAATTTCAGGTAAGTCCAATACATAATTAAATACACATCAGTACACTTACTTTTGGGACATTATATATATATATATATATATATATATATATATATATATATTAGGGATATATAATATATTATATATATAAACATAGATTTCTAATATATAATATATAATATATATATATATATATAATATATATATATATATACTATATATATATATATATATTATAAACGGCTTTGGTATTAAGCACCATTGCCACGCTAACAGTAACATTTGTTAGCTTTAACTCACAGAATTAATAAAAATAACTTTAATGTAAAGCGAAGTTTAAAAATAAATATTGATAAGATATAATATAAAATTTTTAACTTATACTTTTTCTCATAATTAATTAAAAAATTATTGAAAAATATTAAAAATAAAAATAAAATAAAATGACTTATGGGTAACTATTTTAAACACTGAAGCATTTGGAACAAACAATTTCATAAATTAATTTGCGAAATAATAATTCATGATTAGGCCAATGAGTGATAGAAATATGGATTTTGATATAAAAAAAATTCTGTATATATATATATATATATATATATATATATATTATATAATATATATATATATATTATATTTATATAATAAAAAATAATATATATATATATATATATATATATATATATATATATATATATATACCGTTATATATATATATTTATTATATATATATATATATATATTATATATATATATATATATATATATATATATATATATATATATACTATATATATATATTTTTTATATATATTATATATATATATATAATATATATATATATATTAGTTAAATATATATATATATATATATATATATATATTATATATAATATATATTATAATATATAATATATTATATATAATATATATATATATATACATATATATAATATATATAATTAATATATATATATATATTAATATATATATATATTATAATATATATATATATATATATATATATATATATATATATATAATATATATATATTAATATTAGAAATATTTTATTCCTGTATTAAACCTTACTATGTTGTTATTAACTATTTTAAATTTAACTTGGGTCTTTTTTAAAATGCTTTCAAGATTTTAGAGTATTCTTGTATTTCACTGTTTTGGTGTTTTTTAGACTTTCTTGAAAAATATATTTGTTGGCAACAGCAAAAGTTTGTTTGGAAACTTAAAAACGAGGCACTTGAAAATTGAGAGTCAATTGAATAACTCGTGAGTTGGTATAGCTCCGATCCCTTGTAGCATCACGCTATTTTAAACTAAGTATTCATTTTATATTATTTAACATTAGTTCTAGTTAGGCCTAAGTATTTTTTGCCTTATTAAAGATGAGGAATTGTTCAGAGAAACTTATGTTAAGGTCTCTTTTCCAAGCTGGTCCTAACCCTTTATATTCTGAATTAGCAGGACTAGCAGTTAGGTCTATTCTATCTTTTCTGTTTTATTCTAACACTTCTCTAGCCTCTAAATCCTTATACCTTACTTTATGTTTTTGAACCGAGTACTCACGGATGGCATGATATATGTAGGCAAAACTAGGTACTATCAACTACCTTTAATTTACTAAAATTAAGCCTCAAACAAAAGGCTTCCCTCCAAGTTTTAAATTCTTGGAAACAAAACTTAAAAGCTAATTTGAAATTAAAATTTAATGGTGAGTTATAATTGTTTTTTGTTGTAAATTAACTAGTTAGGCTAGAATTTCCTCTTATTTGGGTAGAGCAGTTCACTCAACTGCTGTGATTGCATATCAGAGAATTTACTTCATGGTAAATTCCCAATAACTTTCCAAGAATTTAAAAAGAGGACGTCTATCTTAATTATTTTTATTAGCTCATGCTATTTAATTATAACTCATCTTATATATAGCTTATTGAATTTCCTTGATACTTGGATGCGTTGCCTATACTTTGAGTGAAATTATAACGTAGTTGTTTTTTGAGAAATATTAAATTCACTTAGTCATTGTTTTTATATTATCACTATGGCTGATATGGAAGAATGCCAGTTACTTAATAATCCTCACATTGTAGAACGGGACGATTTAAAAAGAAGGATGGAGGCAATTGTAGCTAGATTAAGAACTAGCGGTAGTCCCTCTTTTATTAAAGATAAAATATCTGAATTAAAGGGTTATTTGAAGTCTTTGGAGAAGACAGATAAAAGTATTTTGTCAAATATACTTAAATTTAAAAGTCTTAATGAATTTTATGTAAGTGAGCGTAACAGTATGTTTGATTATAAATTAGATTTAGAAGAACAGATTGCCACTTTATCTGACAACTTAACAAAGCCTAATACTCCTTCTATTGCTAGTGAAGACTCTGAAACACCCTTTTCTAACTCTACTGTAGGCCCTAATTCTAATGTATCTGATAGAACTGTCTCTAGTTTGAACCTTTTTAGGAGTGCAAAAGAGCCTCCAATTCAGATAGGGAAGTTTGAGGGTGATGAAGCAGATAAGTTAGCATTCTCCCGTTTTTTGTCTAAGTTTAAAGCTGTAATAGACGGAAATCCCGTCTACACAAATGAGGAGAAACTTATACATTTGATAAGCAATCTGGGAGATGTGGCCTATGAAATGATTAAACATTTGAGTCCTGAAGGCTCTAATTACACGATTGCTCTAGATATTTTAAAGAAGGAGTTTCTTGATAAAGACTTCATAGTAGAAAAAATAATTGTTAGGCTATTAGATATTTCTCCTCCTTCTGAAGATAATTTAGCTGAGGTGAAATCTTTTCTTAATGAGGTTAAGGCCTTAGCTTATGACCTAAAGTCCTACGGGTTAGATTTCCTTGCTCCTGATACTGCAGGTTTTAAAATGATTAGTTCACTCGTAGTTAATAAATTCTATGTTTGAAGCGGATGGCAGATTTGCTGCGCATGGTTGCCCGGAAGAGAAAGTCTTAGGTTATAGATATCATTTGGAAAATGATAGCCTAAGTGTGGCGAAAGTTGACCTCAACATAGAGGCTAATACTAAAAGGCAAATTTTGTCAGCAATTTCCTCTGTTTTTGATCCTTTGGGGCTAATCTTGCCTTTAACGGTTAGTGGTAAAATATTGATGAGGGACATTTGGGGTTTGAGTCCTAAAGTAGATTGGGATACTGTTCTAGATCCTAAAATTATAACTGAGTGGAAAAGGGTTGCTTTTTCTCTTAATAAGGCTTCTGAATTATCTTTTAGGAGAATGGTCCTTGATAAGGACAAGGTTTATGGGTTGCATGTATTTTGTGACAGCTCAAAAACGTCTTATGGTTTTATAG